>JAIUCV010000027.1:826389-1061191 GCA_026724425.1 Erythrophleum ivorense | reverse complement strand
AATTGAACCTTGTAAAATCTAATTTTATATGATGATTTCTAGGCCTAAATAAGAGTTTAATTGAGCTTCTAAGATCTCTAAGAAGCTCCCCACATGCATCCTCCTTTGAGAAAACAAAGTAAACTTCAAGAAACCATATTTCCTCTATAGCCTCGGCCTAAAGAGGTTTGTGTAACTAGGAAGAGTTTTAAATTTTTCTAAACTCATTTTTTAGGCATATATGATGAATGAAAATGAGGGGAGGCCTTCGAAAAAATTTAGAACCTATAGAAAGTGAGTTGGTGCTTTATGTTCCATATTGTGACCTAAAGAAGCAACATGTAGATAGGCTCTTGATTTTAATTATGTGATGACTCCAAGAGGCTTAAAAGGAGTCAAAAATTATATTTGAAAGGAAAGAATAAAGCCTAGAATTTATTACAGGGGTGTTGCTTCATTAAGTACCATTTTGGAACCATAATAAAGTTTAAGTCAAGATAGTGTCTAAGCAAATTGTATGGCCTTAAAATTAAGTTCATGAATCTAATTAGCTTCCATAAATTATGTTTAGGCCAAGAGAAATCATCCCCACACTTTTATGTGTGTGAGGCCAAAAGAGGGAGCATTCTTTCAAAGGGAAAAGAGTGTGGTTGCTTCCAAGGTAGCTCTATCCATCTTCTTTCATGCATAGATGTATGCTTAGCTTATCTTAGAATGTATGTATGTAGATTTCAAGCCATGAAAAGTATACTAGCATGATTTTATATGCCATGATTTCATGATGACATATTATGTTTCTAAATGATGTTATGATATTTTTTGGGTTTGCTTAAGTGTAGAGAGGCCAAAAACTCTTAGCCATGGTGAGGATGAGCCAAGAACCCTTAGAATTGGTTAAGAGAAAATGAAAAAGTCTCTTAAATGGGATGGATTCCCAAGAGCAAGGTTGAGTCTAAGAATCTCTTAAAGAATAGGTGAGGCAAGTCCAAAATCCATGAGGAAAAGGGTGAGGCCAATCTATCAACTTGGCAAGCCTTTGGATGCATTGTATTACTTATTCAAATGCCAAGCTTGCTTCTTGAATATTCATGTCATCTATTATATTCATGCTTGCATTTTCAAGATTTGCTTTGCATATGTTATGTGTGATTGAAAGGGAGATGAGCTATTGGGATTCTTTGAATCTCATCCCCTCTTCTCCAATGTTCTAATATGCTAAGTGGACCCAAAAAGCAAGGCAATGAAAGCCAACCACATGAGAGATAAAGGAGTGACATTAAAATGTGAAAATTATGTTACTTTAAGGCTATAAGAGTGGCATATGTTTTAATTCATGAATGTATATGTCTTATAAAGTTATGAATATGTATAAATATATTGATATATCATGTATAAGTGAGAGAATATGGCATATGAATATTAGAATGTAAAATGAGCTTGTTATAGCAATGTAACTTCTTGGATGACATTATGGAAATGTATATAAGTGTGGTTTGGAGTGGCCAAAATGAGATGCATGGAGTTTGGAACTATTTGGACAACTTACCCAAGTCTTAATTATGCTTTTAGACTTGCCCAAGAGGTGCCAAACCCCAAAGAAAGCCATTTGGACATTTTGGTATCTCATATGGTGCTAAAATTGACCATAATGGAACCCTATATCACTTTTTGCCCAAATGAGCTCTTCTTGATTTGAAATTTGGCATGAAATTAGAGCTTCTTGAGAAGCTAAAGAACATAATTTCCAGACATCTACAAAATATTTGATGAATTTTCAAAGTTGGCAAATTTTTTGGTTTTGGTCATGTTACTGTTCATTTAGGTCTGAAAATGAAATCTATCACACAAGGTTCAAATGATTTCCAATTGCCATAAAATTTTATATAAAGAAACTAAACATTCCCAGTGAAATGTGCTATTAGAAGCACCTCATTGGGATGTCTAGAGAGGGAGATATGAATTTTCAAAGAATTTGTCCAATATCAGAAGCTCCACCCAACCTTAGTTATTGTTTGATTGAATTTCAGGGTCTGGGCATGCTTGAACTGGTCTAGAGTTATTTTTTTCCCTCTAGCAAACATCCACATCTTTCCTTATTGATATCATTTACATGGATTGGCTTTTTGTGAAATTAATTAGATATTTTTGAATTTTGCTGCTGAATTTTGTGATAACACCAGTGGATAGCCTGACCTCTAGACCATTTCTAATGTCAAATGTCCTCTTTGTTGGTGTTTATGGTTTAAACATATTTTTAATATGAAGTAGACATGTGTAGCTTTCTAGAATGGCCAAGAATGCATGATTTTGATATTTTTAGAATTAGTTATAATTTTTCAAAGTTATAGCAGAAATGAGGACAAAGCTGGCCGAAATTATATATATATATATATATATTTCATGCATTCCTTCGAGTTCTTTGAGATGTAGGTCACTTTTGATGATGCAAATGAGTTATATTTATGTAATTAAATATGAGAATGTGTTGTATGAGCTCATATAGTACACATGACATCGAATGGAATTTTTATATATGACATAACGCAAAAAAGAATCATTATTTCTATTGCCTTTTTCCTTGAAAGCTTGTATGATTCTTGGAAACGAGATATCTAAAGGCATGAGATGAGTTAGAAATTATGGTGTTATATTTTTTGTATCAAAGCAAAGGTTCAAGCTCTTAATGTTGATTGTGGCTTGTGTTTATGAGTTGCCTAGATGCAATGAGCTTGTTATAGATGAATTGAGTGTGTTTGATGGTGGAAGTATTCCCTGTTTCATGTTAAAGTTTGTTATGATATTTCAGTAAAATGGTGAACACTAGGAGAGGTCAGCCCTCTAGAGAGGCTCGTGCTGATGATAGAGCCATGCCTAATAATCTGGTTGCTAGAGCCTTACAGTCTATCATGGCTCGCCTAGATCAACGGCAGACTATTATTATGCAGTTACAAGAACGGCTTGCTAAGAGAGATAGTCAGGGCCCTACACCTCCTCCTCCATAGCCACCTCACCACTTTGATCATCTTGATCATTCAAGGGCAACTCATTCAGGTCCACAGCCATATCCACAAATGGTTGCCCCCATTCCATTAACTCAGATGCTTCCAGCCCAGGAGTAGCATTCTATTAGCCAGGTTATCAATCAATTCAAGAAGTTTAGGCCTCCCACCTTTGATGGTGAAATGAACACAGAGAAAGCTGAGGCTTGGATCATGCAGTTAGAGAAAATATTTTGGGTGATGCACTACACATTTGAGCAAAAAGCCACATGGCTATCTTTCAGTTAGAGAAGAAAGCATATTTTTGGTAGAGGGGCATAGAGCCTATCTTGTAGGAAAGGAACCTTCCAATTACATGGGAGGCATTCCTCCAGGCCTTTAATGAGTGGTACTTCCCCAGTTCAGTTAGAAATGAGAAAGAATCAAAGTTTATTCTCCTAAAACAGACTAAGGGGATGTCCGTGGACCAATATGTGGCCAAATTTGTAGAGCTTTTCTAATATTTCTCATATTTACAGAGACATGATGATGAAAGGTGGAGAGTAGAAACATTAGAGAAAGGACTGCTCCCTGAGATTAGAGACAAGACAGTGCCACAGAGAATTAGGCACTTTAATACCCTTATCAAGATATACAGAGTTACAAAGCTGAACCTCAGGATGATGCAGCCTACCTCCAGCACTAAACCACCCCTCCCTGAACCTAAGAGACCTAGAGAGGGTTTACAGGCTGTAGTTACTATCTGTAAAGGTGGCAAAATTCAGTGCAGCCGAAGAGGCAAGAGATAAAGGACTCAGTCCAGCTGAGGTAGCTTCACACTCATCACATGTACCCAGTGTGGCAGGAATCATGAAACCAGACTGTGTTACACTAGGCAGAATGTGTATTTTAGGTATGGTAGCTAGGACACATGGCCAGGGATTGCACCCAGCCTCCTCCATAGATCACACAGCAGTGGGAAATGACTCCTCCTTCCAGACCTCAGACCCAGGGTAAAGTCTTTGCCCTATCATAGTAAGAGGCTAGCTAGTCCTTGAGTCTGATTCAAGGTACTATTAAGATAAATAATTTTTCTGTAACTACATTATTTGATTCGAGTGCTAGCCTTTTTTTCATATTATATGACTGTACTAGGATGTTTAGTCTGAGTATATATACATTACCATATGATTTGCATGTATTTATTCCCACAGAAAATTGAGCCATTACCTCCCATGCTTTCTTGAATTATGTGATCTAGTTTAATCATTGCTTTACCACCCTTGATTTGATTTATATGCCCCTTATTGATATTAATGTGATCATTGGCATGAACTAAATTTCTGTGAATAATGCCATACTAGATTGTAACTATAGATATATTACTTTACCTGAGTGTAGAACTGTGTCCCCAGGCTAAGAGATCACTAAGGCATGATTGTCAGGGATATCTAGTTTTCTTTTTAGTCCAAGCTGAGGTAAAAGAGGGTATAGATGAGATTCTCATAGTGAGGGAGTTCCCAGAGGTATTCCCTAGAAAAATGTAACGCCCGATACGCCGTACAATCGTTGGAATGGGCCGGTTTGAAAAGCAAGTCCCCTGAGATGAGTGATTCAAAGCCAAATAAAATTTGAATAAAATTTTAAATAATAGAAAACGAGGATTTGAGCCTTGAGTTGCCCAAAAACTAGGGTCGAAGTGATTCGAAAAATTTGCCGAAAGGCCAAAGGCATTTTCGTAAATAAGTGCAATTTTAGAAAAACACCTAGGAAGGCTTTTTAAATGGAAATTTTGAGTTGCCCAGGGTTCTCAAAGGCCCCAAAAACCATGGGAAGCCCCGGGACTGGTAAAGCCTCTCCGGTGTACTCTTTCCGACGTCGGTTGACCTAAACTTTGACCGGTTCGTTCGGGAAGGTTTTAGCTCCGATTTGAGTGATTCCAAAGGCATTTTATTAAATTGGGAATCTTAATTTTATGATGGAAAAGATGGTTCTCAAAAAGGAGCTAGAACAAAGCCAAACCGGAAATGCCATTATGGAAGGGCAAAAATGGAAACAAAGTGCACAAAAGAAGCTTCCAAACTCCCTTTTTAAGCCACGTTCAGCTCCCCCCTCTCTAAACCGACTTTCTTCTGCCCAAAACTCAGAAATGGAGCTGCTTTCTTAGGCATACAAAGGGAGGAAATTTTGGAGGAAGAAAAACTAAAGAAAAGGTGAGAAAGTGTAAGGTTTTCATGCTCTTTCCTCTTGAAACTTCATCCTCCCCTTCTTGCTTCATCTTTCCATGGTTTTAATGTATTTTTTGGTGCTGATTTGGGTCCAGATCAGAGGAGGGAAATTCGAAATTTAAGGAGGAGAAAGAGGGAAAAGGAAGGGCTCTTGAAGAAAGCTTGATTGCAAGGTAGTTTCTCTCCCTTTGTTGCTTCTTTTTCTCCTTCTCCTCTTCCATGGTAGGATGTCTCAACCAGAACCATGAAGAGGGAAGAATTTCTGTTTTATAATCTAAAAGAATCCATCAAACTAAGGCATGGGAAGATGGATTATACTAAAGAAATGCATGAAAAACTAGTAAAATTCAAGTTGGAAAAGTGTAGGGTGCTTGAACATAAGTTAAAATCTGGGTTGATTCAAGACTTCCCCATCATATGTGAGTGTTTGTTTGAGTTTCTAAGACTCCTAGGGAGCTTCCCAAGTGCCCCATCCATTAAGGAAAAATCCCAAACTCCATGGGTTTTTAATGGAAGCATAACTAGGTCAAGACCCTTAGAAATAGCTATGGAGTATTTTAAATGGTTCCAAACTTGATTTGGGACTTTATATGATAAAAGAAGATAGGAGAAACCCTTGGAAAAAATTTAGAAGCCTTAGGTTGGGAGATGAGGCAATGGCTTCCATAATGTAACCTTATGAAGCAACATGGACCTAGGTTTGTGAAAGTGAGTGTGTGATGGCTTCAAGGACCTTAAATGAGGTCAAGAGGTCTAAATATGGCAAGAGAATGGAACCAAGAATGTTAATTATGGTAGTTTCTTTATTAGGTCCTTAATGGAACCATATTGTGACAAATAGACCAAAGTGTAGTCTTAAGAGTGAGTTGGATGTCATAATTTGTTCCAAGAGTATAATTTAGTGTTGTTTATTATGAATAGGCCAAAGAAATCCAACCCCACCTTCTTGTGTTTGTGGAACCGAAAAGGAGAAGAAACAAGCAAAGTAAAGCTTGAATTTGCACCAAGGTAGCTCTCCACCTTTTCTTGTTGCATTTTCTTGTTGCATATGGTGTCATTGTGTGCTTGTGTGTATGTTTATATGTTTAAGACATGCCACTTGATGCTATGTTGCTATTTTGGTACCAATATGCTTTCTTGAATGTCTTTGAATGATGGAAATGGCTCATAAGGGTGAGGTAGTGCCAAAAGTCCCTTAATGTGGGTGAGGAGATGCCAAAAGTCTCATGGCATGGGTGAGACAAGGCCAAAAGTCCCTTGGATGGGTGAGGCTAAGTCAAAAGTCCCAAGAACCAAGAGTGAGGCAATCCAAAAGTCCTAGAAATGGGGTGAGGCCAACCCAAAAGTCCCTAGAGCTCATTCTTATTCTTGACATGTGTTTGTGACATAAAAATGTGGAAATTGAATGCTTCATGGATTGAGTAGTTGCATACTTGTACCCTTGACATGTTATATGCCTTGAAAATGTGATTGAATAGGTGTATGAGCTATTGAGATTCAATGAATCTCACCCCCTCCTTTCTCTCATCTCATATGATCTAGGTGGAGTTCAAGACCCAAAGGATGGAAGCCAAGGAGCTTAAATCTCCATCTCTTGGCAAACCTTTATATTTTGATATACTATGATGACTAGAATGTAAAAGTAGATATGTAAATGTTATTTTTGAGCCATGACACTTTGAACAAGTGTAAAACTATGTAAAGTTAGTATATGTATCAAGAATAGAGTATAATGAGTAGAATTATGTATTTTGACCACTTGGGAGCCCATTTGTGTATGAATGTTTATGGAAGTGGCATGGTGAATTTGAGTTGCATGAGAGTTCAGACCTTATGAGGGACTTATTTATGCTATATTTATGCTTTCTAAGTTGCTCAAATGTGTATGGAACCATGGATGGCTCATTTGAACCAAAGTTGCCTCTTGTTGGGATCAAAATTGCCATAAGCTTGAGCTATGGCAAAATCTGACCAAATGACCTCTTCTTGACTTGGAATTTTGCATGCGAGTAGATCTTGCCTAGAGATTTTTGGGAAGCCAAAGATCAGGTCATTTGGAGGTCTGTGGAATTTTCTATGATTTTTCAAAGTTGGTATCAGAATTTCGGATTTGCACTGGTACTGTTCATTTGGTCAGTTTTGAAATTGTGTCATCCGAGGGGCAAACATGGTCCAATGGCTACGAAATTTTATAGCTAGAAACTAGGAATTCACAGTGACTTGTAGCAACTGGAATCACCTCATTTGGAGGTCTGAGCTGAGAGATATGAATTTTTGAATTTCTGGGACAGTAGCAGTAGCTCAGCACGACCTGAGTCACTGTTCCATTGAATTTGGGTAGCTAAGCGTGCTTTCTCTGATCTGAGTCTATTTTTACCATAAATTTAACGTTCATAGATTTCCAAATTGGTATTATTTACATGGATTAGATTTTTGTGGAATTAATTGGACATTTTCGAAGTTCATAGCAGACACTTGCATCAGTACCAGTAGCTGTCCGAACCTTAACCCCTTTTCGCATGTCAAACGTTTTCTGTGTTAAGTCTGGGAATATTTTTAGAATAAATTAGACATGTGTAGCTTTCCAGAATGGCCAAGAATGAATGATTTCAATTTTTCTAGAATTAGTTACAAATTTTGAAACTTCCTATCAGTAAACTGAACCAGTGGCCCAGACAGCAGCAACCCCAATGGCTTTTTGGATGTCAAATGCTCTCCTCTTAATGTTTCATGAGTTGAAACTATTTTTATCATGGGGTAGACATCCAGAGCTTTCTGGAATGGTAAATTTTGTTGGAGTTCGAATTTTTTGGATTTAGTTATGAATTTCCGAAGTTGTGACAGAAAAACTGAAATTCTGGCCGAAAATAAGAGTGTGAATTTGATGGTCCCCTTTGAGTTCCACGAGTTGTGGGCCAACTTTGGTTATGCAAATGAGTTGTATGTATGTAATTAAATATGAGAACGTGTTGTATGAGCTCATATGGTCCGTGTGACACCGAATGGAATTTTTATACGCGACGTAACGCGAAATAAGGCATTATTTTAATATCATTTTCCATTCCCTTTGTTCAATTGATCATGTGAGACTTAGAAATGATCGGAAGCATGCTAGAAATATATGATGTTATAAAAAATTAGTGGACTAACCCCAAAGAGAGAAGTAGAGTTTCCTATAGACATTGTACCTAGGGCAGGTCCAATGTCTAAGGCCCTATATCGGATGGCTTCCACCGAACTAGCTGAGCTTAAGAAACAAATAGAAGAGCTCTTAGAGAAGGGTTTTATCAAACCCAGTGTCTCACTATGGGGAGCTACAGTTTTATTTATAATTATAAAGAAGAAAGATAGGAGCCTTAGATTATGTATAGATTACCGGAAACTCAATAAGATCACTATTAAGAATAAGTACCCTCTCCCTCGCATAGATGACCTTCTAGATCAATCAGTAGGAGTGTTAATCTTTTTTAAGATAGACCTCAGGTTGGGATACCATCAGCTTAGAATAAAAGGCTAAGGATATTCCTAAGACAGCTTTTAGAACTAGATACGGGCACTATGAATTTTTAGTTATGCCTTTCGGGTTGATGAATGCATCTGCAATATTCATGGATTATATGAATAGAGTTTTTAGGACATACTTAGACAAATTTATAGTTGTCTTCATAAATGACATCCTCATCTATTTAAAAGGTAGAGAGGAACATGAGTAACACCTGAGATTAACCTTGGAGACCCTAAGAGAGAAATAGTTGTACACTAAATTTAGTAAATGTGAGTTTTGACTCACTGAAGTTCAATTTCTAGGTCACATGATCTCCCAGGCAGGGGTTGTAGTAGATCCCCATAAGATAGAGGCAGTATTATAGTAAGAGAGACCTAGGACAGTGATAGAGATTCAAAGCTTCCTAAGTTTAACAGGTTATTATATGAGGTTCATTCAGGGCTTTTCTCAGATAGCGATGCCATTGACCTAGTTTAGTAGAAAGAATGTGCCGTTTGTGTGGAATTTGAAATGTGAGAGTAGTTTTTAGAAATTGAAGCACAAGCTAACCACAGCCCCAGTTTTAGTATTCCTTGACCCTAGAGAGACTCTTGTAGTCTATAGTGATACCTCTAAGAAAGGGTTAAGATGCATGCTTATGTAGAAATCCGAGTGGTAGCTTATGCTTTTAGACAGTTTAAACCTCGTGAGGAAAACTACTCCACACACGACCAAGAGTTAGCCACAGTGGTATTTTCTTTGAAAATATAGAGACACTACTTATATGGGGTAGCTATAGAAATTTACAACAACCACAAGAGTCTTAAATATTTATTTGAACAAAAAGAGTTGAATATGAGACAATAGAGATGGTTAGAATTTTTGAAAAATTATAATTTCACGTCAAAATACAATCCCAGTAAGGCTAATATGGTAGCTGATGCCTTAAGTAAAAAATTCATACACATGGCTTGTATGATGATCTGAGAGCAAGAATTGATTGAGAGATTCAGAGACATGAATCTCTCCTGTGAAGTGCATTCAGGTAAGCTACTAATGAGTGAAACCTGAATAGAAAATGACCTAAGGAATAAGATAAGAGAGGCCCAACAGACAGATGACCATGTAAGCAGAATTATACCTCAAATAGACCAGGGTAGTATTCAGGAGTTTAATCTATCTAAGGATGATATAGTAAGATATAGGAATAGGTTGTATATGCCTAAAAATACAAAAATTAGAGAGAAAAGATTAAATGAGGCATATAAAAATAAATACATCATTCATCCAAGCAGTAATAAAATGTATTAGATTTTAAAAAAATGTTCTGGTACCCTAGAATGAAAATAGATATAGTAGAGCATGTCTCCCGATATTTAGTATGTTAGAGAGTGAAAATAAGACACCAAAAACCAGCTAGATTACTTCAGCCCCTAGATATCCCATAGTGGAAATGGGATAATATAGCTATGGATTTTGTCATGGGTTTACCTAGGACATCATCGGGGTATGATGCAATATGGGTAATAGTGGATAGGTTAACAAAGTTAGAGCACTTCTTACCTATGAAAGCCATTTATACCCTAGATAAATTAGCCCAGCTATACATCAAGGAGATAGTTAAATACTTGATGTACCTAAAGGCATAGTTTCATATAGAGATCCCAAATTCACATTGAATTTTTAGAGATTATTACAGGATGCTTTAGGTACCAGACTTAGATTTAGCATGGTCTAGCACCCTTAGACAAATGGACAAATAGAGAGAACCATCTAAACCCTAGATAACATGTTGAGGGTGTGTGGCTTAGAGATGAAAGAAAACTAGGATACATATTTGCCTATAGCAGAGTTTGCCTATAATAATAATTATCATACAAGCATATAGATGGCACCATATGAGGCATTGTATGGGAGGAAGTATAGGTCTCTGATGTGTTGGGTTGAGCTAAGAAAGAGGAGCCTTATAGGTGCGTATTTAATGGATCAGACTTTCAGACAAATAGAAACCATTAGAAAGAAACTTATAACAACTCAGAGTAAACAAAAAAGTTATGCAAATAAACGTAGATGGCCATTAGAGTTTGAGATTGGAGATCATGTTTTCATTAGAGTGTCTCCAATCATAAGGATAGGTCGGTCCATAAAAAGTAAAAAGTTTAGTCAAAAGTACATAGGTCTTTTCCATATTATTGATAAAGTAAAACCTGTGGCTTACATATTAGCCCTTCCCCCAAACCTAAACCAAGTCCATAACATATTCCATGTTTCCCAGCTTAAAAAGTACCAACCTGACCCTTCACATGTCATAGAATATGAGAATGTGCAGTTATAGAATGATTTATCATACATAGTATCACTAGATTAGATCGTGGACATTAGACTCAGGCAATTACAAAATAAGACAATACCGCTGGTGAAAGTGGTTTGGAAGGAATTATCTCTCAAAGAGGCTACCTGGGCGCTAGAGGATAATATGAGGAATAAATATTCAGAACTCTTCCCATGAGGTATGTTATCTAAATTTTGAGGATGAAATTTTTAAAGGGGGGAGAATTGTAACATTTGATTTTCGTTAAACGACGAAAACGGGCGCATTTTCAAAGCAAGTCCCCTAAAATGGATTAGTTAAGGTTCTAAAAAATTTGAGCAACATTCTAGACTCCAAAAAACGAGAATCCTAGCCTTAGACAGAAGGGAAAATGGACCTAGAATAAAGAAACAAAATTTGAAAAAAATCTTACGAAATGTAATGACATTTTTATAATTTTAAGCAATTTTTGAAATTCACATAGGAGGGCTTTTTAAATGAAATTTTTGAGTTCTTTGGGGTTCTTAGAGGCCCTGTAAATTATGGGAAGCCTCGGGATAGTTAAATCCCCTCCCATAGATGTTTTTCAACGTCGATGTACCCGAACTTTGATGGATTCTTTTGGGAAGGTTTTAGCTCCGATTTGAGTGATTCCAAAGGCATTTTATTAAATTGGAAACTTAAATTTTATAATGAAAAAGATGGTTTTCAAAAAGGAACTACAACATAAGAGAAACAAAAATAAAAAGAATGAAGGGCAAAATGAGAATTTTTGAAAAAGCCACTTTCCTCCCTCTATATATAGGTGGCGCCCCACTTTCTCCTTCATTTAGACTTAGAGTTTTCTGCCTAATTTCAAAAAAGAAGGCTAAGGCTTAGGCGCACCAAGGAAAGAGAAGAAGGAGAAATTTGAGCTTTAAGGTATGGTTTCTTGGTAGTTTTTCATACTTTCTTCCATCCAAACCTCCTCTCTTTCATTCTCCTTTGTTTTCTTTGATTAAAATGAAGTTTACAAATCTGATTTAAGGGAGAAACTTAAGAGAAATTTTGGATTTGAAGAGAGGATCTTGGAGAAAGCAAGATTCAAGTGAGAAAAAGTAAAAAAAACAAGGTAATTTCTCTCCCTATGGTTGCTACCCTTGGTTTCCCTCTTCCTTTATTTCACCTAACATAAGAAACCCTAGGAGGACTTGGTTTTTAGGCAGAACCAAGGGTGAATCTAAGGAAAAATAGTGTGGAGATTAAGAATATACAAAGAGAATTAACAAAAACCCATTAGATTTCAAGATGCAATTTCTAGGGTTTCAATTGTACCTTATAAAATATAATTTTGTATGATAATTCCTAGGCCTAAATAAGAGTTTAATTGAGCTCCTAAGATCCCTAAGAGGCTCTCTATATACATCCTCCCTTGAAAATACAAAGCAAATTCCAACAAACCCCATTTCCTCCACAGCCTTGGCCTAAAGGGATTTATGTAGCTAGGGAGAGTTTTAAATTTTTCTAAGCCAATTCTTGAGTCATATATGATGAATGAAAATGAGAAGAGGCCTTCAAAAAAATTTAGAACCCATAGAAAGTGAGTTGTACTTTATGTTCTATATTGTGACCTAAAGAAGCAACATGTAGCTAGACTCTTGGTTTTAATTGTGTGATAACTCCAAGAGGCTTAAAAGGAGTCAAGAATCATATTTGAAAGGAAAGAATAGAGCCTAGAATTTATTAGAGGGGTGTTGCTTTATTAGGTACTATTTTGGAACCATAATGAAGTTTATAGGTCAAGGTAGTATCTAAGCAAATTGTATGGCCTTAGAATTGAGTTCATGAACCTAATTAGCTTCTATAAATTGTGTTTAGGCTAAGAGAAATCATTCCCATACTTTTGTGTATGTGAGGCCAAAAGAGGGAGCATTCTTTCAAAGGGAAAAGTGTGTAGTTGCTTCCAAGGTAGCTCTCTCCACCTTCTTTCATGCATGGATGTATGCTTAGCTTGTCTTAGAATGTGTGTATGTATATTTCAAGTCATGAAAAGTATGCTAGCATGATTTCATATGCTATGGTTTCATGATGACATATCATGTTTCTAAATAATGTTATGATGTTTGTTTGGGTTTGCTTGAAAGTGGAGAGGCCAAGAATTCTTAGCCATGGTGAAGATGAGCTAAGAACTCTTAGAATTGGTTGAGATAAAGTGAAGAAGTCTCCCAAATGAAATGGACTCCCAAGAGCAAGGTTGAGTCTAAAAATCTCTTAAAGAATAGGTGAGGTAAGTCCAAAATCCATGAGGAAAAGGGTGAGGCTAATCCATCCACTTGGCAAGCCTTTGGATGCATTGTATTACTTATTTACATGCCAAGCTTGCTTCTTAAATGTTCATGTCATCTATTATATTCATGCCTACATTTTCAAGACTTGCTTTGCATATATTATGTGTGATTGAAAGGGAGATGAGCTATTGGGATTCTTTGAATTTCATCCTCTCTTCTCCAATGTTCTAATATGCTAGGTGGACCTAAAGAGCAAGACAATGAGAGCTAATCACATGAGAGATGAAGGAATGACATTAAAATGTGAAAATTTTGTTACTTTAAGGCTATAAGAATGGCATATGTTGTAATTCATGAATGTATATGCTTATGAAGTTATGAACATGTATAAATATGTTGATGTATCATGTACAAGTGAGAGAATATGGCATATGAATATTATAATGTAAAATGAGCTTGTTATAGCAATGTAGCTTCTTGGATAACATTATGGAAATGTGTATAAGTATGGATGAAATGACCAAAATGAGATGCATGGAGTTTAAGACCATTTGAGCAGCTCACACAAGTCTTAATTATGCTTTTAGACTTGTCCAGGAGGTGCCAAACCCCAAGGAAAGCCATTTGGATATTTTGGTATCCCATTTGGAGCCAAAATTGACTATAATAGAACCCTATGTTACTTTATGTCCAAATGAGATCTTGATTTGAGATTTGACATGCAATTAGAGGTTGTTGATAGCTTTTTGAGAAGCTAAATAACATAATTTTTAGAGTTTTATTGAATATTTGATTAATTTTCAAAGTTAACAAATTTTCTGATTTTGGTCATGTCACTATTCACTCAAGTTTGAAAATGCAATATGTCACACAGGGCCCAAATGATTTTCAATTTCCATAAAATTTTATACAAAGAAACTAGACATTACAAGTGAAATGTGACAACTAGAAGCACCTCATTTGGATGTCTAGAGAGGGAGATATGAATTTTCAAAATATCTATCAAGTATCAAGAACTCCACCCGACCTCAGTTATTTTTTGATTAAAGTGCAGGGTCTAGGCATGCCAGAACCTGTCTGGAGTTATTTTTTACCTCTAGCTAACATCCACAGCTTTTGAGATTGATATCATTTGTATGGATTGGAGTTTTTTGAAATTAATTGGACATTTTTGAATTTGCTACAGAATTTTGTGACAGTACCAGTGGATAGCCTGACCTCTAAACCATTTCAAATGTTAAATGTCCTCTTTATTGGATATTATGGTCTAGACCTACTTTTAACATGAAGTAGACATGTGTATCTTTCCATAATGGCCAAGAATGCATGATTTTGATGTTTTTAGAATTAGTTATGATTTTTCAAAGTTGTGGCGAAAAAGAGGACAAAGCTAGCTGAAATTATATATATATTTCATGCATTCCTTCGTGTTCCTTGAGATGTAGGCCACTTTTGATGATGCAAATGAGTTGTGTTCATGTAATTAAATATGGGAATGTGTTGTATGAGCTCATATGATCCACGTGACATCGAATGAAATTTTTATATACGACGTAACATGAAAATAATCATTATTTCTATTGCCTTTTTCCTTGAAAGCTTGTATGATTCTTGGAAACGAGATATCTAAAGGCATGAGAAGAGCTAGAAATTATGGTGTTATACTACTTCTTGGCCTTTCCTTTTTTTTCAACTTTTCATTTAGTTCTCTACTTCTCATCCTACGTCTTTCTCTCTCTCTCTCTCTCTCTCTCTCTCTCTCTCTCTCACACACACACACACACATATTCTTTTTCTTCTCGATTTCTCTCTTTCAACAACTTATGCCCTTTCTTTCTATTTCTTTCTCTCAAAATTTCAGCAAAGTGTTTGTAGGGTGTGCGAGTGTGACTTTACAAACTGAAAAAGGCCTATTTATAAAGGAGGAGAGGCATCCATGGCTTCTTGACTAGGCTAATCTATTTCCTCACATTTTTCTTCAGCAAAGATAAAGAGCATGTTAAGTAAGTTAAGGGTTGACTCAGTTTGACTTTAGTTTTCAGGGATTTGGCTTTGATTTGCCATGAGCTCCAATTGGGAAAAGTGTTTTGATCATCAAGAAGGTTTGTTTCCATATAATGATCTCTTCCTAACTTAACTATTTTTAATTTGGGAAAAAACATATTTTAGCCCTGTAAAAGCTATATTTTAAATAATAGATAAATTTGGAATAAATACTTAGTGAATGAATTTTTAGAGATTCAATGGACCATTAGAAGCCTAAAAAATTAAAATATATATATATTTGTGAAATAAAAATATTTAGATAAAAATTTTAAAGTGTCTTGAAATCATAATTCCTCTAATTGCTTAAACTTCTACTAGGAATTCATATTCAATAATTGCTAATAATTTTTTTAATTTTAATTAATTAGTTGGAAAATTCTATGATGTAACATGAGGGTAGATAAACATCAATATAAGGTTATACTTGCCAAGTTTTAGCTTCTGCTCATACATTCTATAGTTTATATGCCTAAATTTTGCATTGTTATTGTCTTGTTTTAATATAATTTTTGGAGTTTGCTATTGCCTTTTGTCTAGAATGTTTGTATATTTCAAGATGAATGAGTAAGAGCAATTCCTATTTAGGGAAAAGACTGGCCAAACTCTTGGAAGAAAAATGGAGAAAGAATGTGAGTTAACTATTAATGGATCCACGCTGTAGCTCGTGCCATGTGCCACAAGATAAACAAATAGCTAGATCTAGCACATGGGAGATGCATGAGAGAGACACTCATAAGGGACGATTTGGATACATTAAATTTTCTATTATTGCTAGCATATTATAAACCTCACCCATCTTATCTAGGTTAGAGTCTTACAACTAATGCAAATTTTGAACCAACTACTCTAGTGCATTATTTTCAACCAAGGTATCAATTAAAACCCTTGCAAGCTCATCATTAGCTTTGAATACATCCTTGAGACCTAATTGCGTGAATGGACTGAGTTCATAAAAATAAATAAATAAATAAGTTATATTTTTTTTAATCATATTTCTCCCTTTCAATCTCTCGCATAAGAACCATGGTTCATATGCTATGAAACTGATGGTAAATCTCAGCATTGAAGAAAAAATCAAATGCATTCAATCTCCCTTTTTTGCCTTTGCCTTTATTTCCAGCTTTCATCATTTCCTTTAAGAACTTACAAGTTGATCCATATTTCTCGATCCATTAAAATCAAATACAAATCTAGTGATGTTATAAGCTTTGTCAGGTTTGAAAATTCCTAAACCCTTCCTTGTTTTAAATTAAGATTGTAGCTTTAATTATAATGTTCTACTTTTTATTTTCCTTTTCTTTTTAGGATTTGCTAAGAATTTATAATTTCTACTTGCATACAAAATATTTTGCTAGCTATAAGAAACACATTGATGCAGAAACAACTCTATCATTCAAAGTAAATGAAAATATGGTTAATATTATTAATATATATATATATATATAGGGCTTGAAAAAAAAAGTCAAACCCCATCCCGTATTATATTTGAGCCCATATCCATTTTTTTTTTCAAGTTGAGCTTATTAGGCTAGTGAGTTTTCTAACCCATGATCAAGTATAAGCCTTATCAATCATGTGTTAATATTTTCTATTTTATTTTATTTTAAGGGTTAAATTATATTTACTGTTGATTTATTGAAACATATAAGAATTATTGTAAAAAAAAACTTTAATTTTGGACTTATTCTTAATGGTTTAAGTGCAAATGAAGTTTAAACCTTTGATAGCTCTTCTAAATTGAGTTATTTTGCATGGTTTTTATTAATAAAAATTTAGCAAGTCCAAGTGTTAGTTAATAAAAATTGATAGTTTTTAGTTAAGTCTTAATTAAATTGTATGTTTTATATTTTAAGTTGATTTCATGGCTAATCGATGCATTTTTATTTTTCTGGAAATAAGAAGATGTAACACCATATTTATCTAGCATTAATTTTATACCAACACTAGCTAAAAGTATCAATTTAAATCTATTTTCAAGATATTTACACTTTAGGCAGCGGAAATAATTGACATTATAAGCCAAAATAATTCAATTTTAACCATATGGACCATTTGGCCATACCAACATTTTCTTCCATCCATAATATACTTAGTGGATCAGAAACATCACAATTCAAAGCCTCCATTTTGGGTTTGGAGTAGGCAACACAAATTTAAGACCAAACTTGAACTTTCCTTAAATCCACAATCTATTACAAACTTTAGAAAATCATAATTAATTTTAGAAAAATTCAAATTATGTAAATTATATCATTTTGGAAAGCTCAAGATGTCTTCTAACTATCTTAAAAATTTTAGATCAAAATAACTAGGTTTGCCTTACAAAATTTAATGGAATAATGCCACTGGTAACTGATGCACCTTACAACTGAACCTAAACTTCAAAAATTCATATCTCCCACTACAAAGCTCCAAATGGGGTGCTCTTGGTGACTATGAAAAGATTAAGATGAGAATTTTCAAGGGCATATGAGTTCATTTGACCTACGAAATCTATTACATATCAGAAACTACTATAGAATTCAGGGACCACTAGATTTCTAAGTTCAAAAATTCATAACTCTCTCTATACAACTCTTTTAATACAAACTTGGTGACCTTAGAAAGCTTACAATGTCATCTATATGCTTGTAAAATTTCATAAGTATTAGATTTCATTTGGCCCCTGAATGAGATAGAAATGCAAATTGACCATATAAACAGTGACAAAGGCAATTCTGCATAATTTAGCTAAGTTTAAAAATTCATAATAAATTTTCTAGAGCTCCAAAAATAATGCTCTTTAGCTCTATGAAAAGCTCTAAATAAGACCTATATTCATGCCAAATTTCATCCATCAAATCATCCATTTAGTCAGTTTGTGGTTCATCTCAAAATTATGTCACATTTTATAATTATAATGGGATCAAATGGTATCAAATGACCTTCTAGCCATTTCACAACCACTTGAGCATATCCCAAAACATAAATGCAACATATAAAAGCTTCTCAAATGGTCCATATTGTAATGACCCTAACTTCTAATTATGGTAATTAAGCTTAAATACGCGATCAATGATCATAAATCAAGGTCTATAACCATTACAATTAATCAATTTAGGAAAATGTAAGGAAATTTGAACATTAATATTATTAGAATCATTAACCAAATAATCAAAACTAGTTATACACATAAGTGAATCTAATCCTCAATTAAAAGCCTTTAATTCATTTATACATTAATTCCAGCTCACAAAAACCTCCTATAAGTATTTATAAATTATTCCTTAGCATTACCATAGGAATAACTAACGTTTCTAGGCTAAAAGTAGGGGTTTGGGGACCTTTGCCGTGACTTGGAACTTTCTCGCCATGGCTAAGTTGACTACTGGAACTTAAAAACTAAGTTTCACATCTTGTGCCGTGACTTAAGATTTTTGCACTGCGGCAACATTGCTCTCTGGTTCATTTCTCACATTTTTGCACCACTGCGACGAGTTGGACCCTAGCAGTAGCTAGCCTATGTGGCACCACGATGAAAAACCCATCCTAAAGCTACTATAGCCATTTTCATGATTCGTGTTGTGGCGGGCTATGCTTGCGTTGCAGCGAGACTAGCTACTAGGACACTCATTACCTGATTTCTTTGACTTGCATTGTGGCAGAACATGTTACATTGTGGGGAGGTTGCTCTTTATTACCTTCCCTAGGCAACGTTTCCAATTTTCTGCCATGACGCTCCTTGCTTCTATAACTCTCCTAGCCATGACTCAATCTGTTTGGCTAAGAAGGTTTTCAAAATGTCAATTTTACCTTTCATTCTTGGCTTTTTTGTTTTAGGCTCATATCAACTCCTTTTTAAGAATCATCTTTTCCATTATAAAAATTTAAGTTCTCTAACCTATAAATTGCCTTTGAAATTATTCAAATCAGGTTTAAAACATTTCTAAATGAAAGAGTTAAAGTTCGAGGTTCACTGATATTCTAAAATGTAAATTGTAGAGGTTTTAACTGTTTTAGAGATTCCTATAGTTTTTAAGCCCTCTATGAACCCTCGAAAAATTCAGTTTTTCTATTTAAAGACCCCTCCTTTGTATTTTCTAAAAGTTATCCAAAATTATAAAAGTGCCATTATATTTTCTCAAAATTTTCTTTAGCCACTCTGGCTCCAGTTTCTAGGCATCCTAAGCCTTGGATTCTCATTTTCTATTATTTGAAATTTTATTCTAATTTTATTTAGCATCAACTGATTTATTTTAGATGATTCTCTTTTATATATGACCAATTTTTATCCTTTTTTTGGAAATTGGGTGTTACATTTCTATCCCCTTAAATAAAACTTTGCCTTGAAATTTAGATACATATCTCATAGGAATTGCTCTTGATACTTCTTTCTCATCTCTTCTTCTAGCTCTTAGGTAGCTTCCTTAAGAAATAGCCCTTTCCAAACCACTTTCATCAATGGTATCATTTTATTTTGTAATTGCTTAAGTCTAACATCCACGATCTGATTTGGTGATACTATACAAGATAGATTATCTTATAATTGTACATTTTCATATTCTATGACATATAAAGGGTCGGGCTAGTACTTTTTGAGTTAGGATATATGGAATACATTGCATATTTGGCTCAAGTTTGGGGGAAAAGCAAGTCTGTAGGTCACAAGTCCAACTTTATCAATAATTTGGAACATACCGATGTACTTTAGACCGAGCTTCCTACTTTTAATAGACCTACCTATCTCTATAAATGGAAACACTCTAACAAAGACATGGTCTCTAACCTCAAACTCTAATGCCCTTTTCCTTTTATCTGCATAGTTCTTTTGTCTACTCTATGCCGTTAAGAGTTTTTTTTTATAGTTTCTATCTGTCTAGAGGTTTGGTCCACTAACTCTGGGACTATAAGGTTTTTCTCTACAAGCTCAACCCAACATACTGGGGACCTACACTTTCTCTCATACAATGCCTCATACGGTGCCATCTGGATATTAGCATGATAACTATTATTATAAATAAACTCCGCTAGAGACAAATAGGTATCCCAATTTCCCTTTAACTCTAAAACATAAGCTCTCAACATGTCTTTTAAGGTTTGGATAGTTCTCTCTATTTCACCATTTGTCTGAGGGTGATAGATTATATTGAATCTTAGTCTAATTTCTAAGGCATTCTGTAATGATCTCTAAAAATTCAAAGTGAATATGGGATCCTTATTGAATACTATACTCCTAGGTACACCATGTAGTCTCACTATCTCTCGATGTACCGCTGGGCTAATCTGTTTAGGGTGTAAATGGCTTTCATTGCTAAGAAATGTGCTAACTTGGTTAATCTATCCACTATCACTTATATGGCATCATACCCTGATGATGTCCTGGGTAAACCCATAACAAAATCCATCACTATGCTATCCCATTTTCATTTAGGAATATCTAAGGGCTGAAGTAACCTAACTTTTCTCTGGTATTCTACCTTGACTCTTTAACATACTAAACATCAGGAGACATACTCAACTATGTCTGTTTTCATTCCAAGCTAGCAGAATATTTTCTTTAAATCATGGTACATTTTGTTACTGCCTGGATGAATGGTGAATCTACTCTTATGTGCCTCTTTTAATATCTTTTCTCTCAGTTCTAACTCTCTAGGCACATATGGCCTATTCCTATATCTCATTATTCCATCTTTAGACTATTTAAAGTCTGTCACACTACTTAGGATATCTGGGCTCTCACTTTTCTCACATGCTCATCTTCTTGCTGGAGCTCTTTTATCTAACTCCTCAGATCATTCTCTATTCAGATTTCAGTCATTAACAATTTCTCCTAATGCACCTGACATAAGAGATTCATATCCTCAAACCTCTTAATAAGTTCTTGCTCCAAAATCATCATATAAGCCATATGTATAGATTTCCTACTCAAGGCATCAAGTACCATATTAGCCTTACCGAGATGGTATTTCAGGGTAAAATCATAATCCTTTAAGAACTTTAACCATCTCTTTTGCCTCATATTCAACTCTTTCTACTCAAATAGATACTTAAGGCTTTTTGGTCACTATAAATTTCTATGGCTGCTCCATATAGGTAGTGTCTCCATATCATAAAAGTAAACACCATTGCTACTAGATTTAAATCATGAGTGGGATAGTTTTCCTTGTGTGGTTTCAACTGTCTCGAAGCATAAGCTACCACTCTACCTCCTTGCATAAGCATACATCCTAACCCTTTCTTTAAGACATTACTATAGATTATAAAAGTCTCTCGTGGCTCAGGAAGTACTAAAACTAGGGCTGTGGTTAATCTATGCTTTAGTTCTTAAAAACTCTACTTACATTTCTTATCTTACACAAATGGTACGTTCTTTCTAATGAGCCTAATAAGTGGTATCACTATCTGAGAAAAGCCCTAAATAAACCTCATGTAGTAACCTGCTAAACGTAGGAAGCTCCTAATCTCTGTCATTGTCCTAAGTCTCTCCCACTATAATACTACATCTACCTTATAGGGATCTATTGCGACCCCTGCCTGGGATCACATGGCTTAGGAATTGAATCTCAGTGAGCTAAAACTTGCATTTACTAAGTTTAACATATAGTTATTTTTCTCTCACAATCTCTAAGGCTAATCTCAAGAGCTGCTCATACTCTTCTCTGCTCTTAGAATAGATGAGGATATCATATATGAAGATAACTATAAACCTATCTATTCTTGACCTTTGATCCACTTTAATTCTTCAATTTATTTGCCAAAAAATTGTGCACAAATTTAATAAATGTTTTAAAGATTAAAAATATTCAACCCATTAAATAAATATGGAAAATAAAATATTAGCAATTTAAATTCAAAAATTCTCCTAATTAATTCAAAATTATATTATTTTCCAAAATTAACCAAAAATTCAAATATTGAATAATAAATCCATTTAAGCTCAAATTAATCATTAAAAATAATAATAAATGTGGATAAAAATATATGAAAATTAGCATTTATCAATTCCTCCACACTTATCTCTTTGCACTCCTAGGCAAAGCAAACCAAAATCAAGGAAAAACAAGAGGAACAAAACAAAATTACAAAAGGTGAATGTTCTAATCACAAGCCAAAAGTAAACCAAAACATTCAACATCTTTCTTATCCAAGTAATCATTATATGCATTAAAATTAAAAACATCATGGTAATTAACTTGACAAGGGAAAACCAAGGCTAGCAATCCCTTACCAAAGGTACTGTATATATCACTCTCACTCAAAAGTGTTTAGGCTTGTATTTACACTCAAAACCAACCTATCCAAATCTCTTTTCAGAAGCTTGACAAAAATGTAAGCTCTCCACCACTAACAAGCAAATGCAAACATAAATCAAAAGGACTTTATTAGGTTGTACTGGGCTAAGATTAAGAAAAAGGAAGGATCAAATGATAAGAAAAACCAAACTTGAATACCTTAGGAGAATAAAAAGCAATGCCACATAAGATAATATAGAATGAAAGAAACAAGAAAAATAAAACTTGAATAAGGCCTTTATTCTTTTCCTTTTCACTTTTTTTTTATTTCTTCCCTTTCTATTTTTTTTTCTTTTCTTTGAATATATACATTTATTCTTTCTTTGTTTTCTTTTTTATATACTTGCTTTCTTTCAACTTCCTTTTCTTTTCTTTTTTTTCTTTTACTTTGAATATTTGACCCAAATTCCAACTATTTACATGTTCTTTCTTCCAAAACAAGCAAATTGACATGCTCATTTACTCTCAAGACATTCAACAAGGGTAATAGCTATGGGTTAAAAGAAAGAAAGAAAATAAAGGCTCTAAGGGGTAAAACAAGGGATAAAATGCATGAAAGGGTAGGTTTTTTTTTAGCAAGATAAAAACAAAATGAATGCCTTTATCATTTCTATGTATGCAAATGCACCAAATGTGGTCTCAAACAAGATTTAAGCCAAGCTCTAGAGCAAGAAATAGATAGGTGGTATACACACACGAAAAAAACTATGCAATAGGCTCAAAAATCTCACTAGGTCATGATTACTAGCCTAGATCTACTTAAGTCAGAACAATTACCATTTAGCTTTATCTACTTAAAACACGATCAATTACTATTCAAATCAAGAATGTATCATATCCAAGCCACTTGAAGCTTGCAATTGTCACATTCAATACAAAATTTTTATAAATTTCCAAAAAAAAATTATATATTTTTTTCTTTCAAAAATTTGCTTTTGACAACACCCAAAAACTAACAAACCAAAAACTCAACAAAACTTTTTACAAGCAAAAGTAAATCATCCCTCCCCTACACTTAAACAATGCATTGTCCTCAATGCATAGCAAACAGAGCAAATCATGGACAAATAACATCCAGCATAGCCCAGCTCAGTAATATAACAATGCAAAGTAAAAAGAGTAAAGGGAAGGAATACGACCAGGGCTACGTGGCATCCTGTAGTGCAGCAACCTCCACTGCTTGAGTGGGGTATCCTTCATAGAAAGGTTTCAAGCGGTGCCCATTGACCTTGAAGCATCTCCCTGTTGGCTCCCTTTGGATCTCTACAACTCTATAAGGAAAAACATTAGTGACAATAAAAAGCCCCTCCCATCTGGAGCTGAGCTTTCCAGGCATTAACTTCAATCTAGAAACATAAAGCAACACTTTTTGGCCCACTTGAAATTCTTTCCTCACTATAAACTTGTCATGGATAGCCTTGGTTTTCTCCTTGTAGATCCTAGAATTTTTATAGGCTTCTCTTCTTATCTTCTCAAGCTCTTGCAATTGCTATTTCCTTTCAACACCAGCACTAGCAAGATCTAGGTTGCACCTCTTAATCGCCCAATATGCCTTATGCTCCACCTCTACTGGCAAGTGACACGCTTTCCCAAAGACTATCTGTATGGAGACATTCCAATAGGGCTCTTATATGCTGTGCGATATGCCTAAAGTGCATCATCTAATCTCTTGCTCCAATCATTTCGGTTAGGTTACACAGTCTTCTCTAAAATGAGCTTGACTTCTCTATTAAAGATCTCTGCTTGGCCATTCGTTTGAGGGTGATATGGAGTAGCCACCTTATGCATCACACCATACTTGTTAAGCAAGCTTTGCATACTCCGATTGCAAAAATGAGTGTCTTGATCACTGATGATGGCTCTTGGAATCCCAAACCTACAAAAAATATAAGACCTGGCAAAAGAAACCACTACAGAAGAATCATCAGTATGAGTGGGGATTGCCTCAACCCACTTTGACACATAATCTATAGCCAACAGAATGTAAAGATAGCCAAATGCAACAGGGAAAGGCCCCATGAAATCTAAACCCCAAACATCAAAAACTTCATAGAATAAAAGAGGTTGTTGAGGCATCTCTTACTTCCTAGAAAGATTACCCATAAATTGACATCTTGAATAATTTTTACAAAACACATGGGCATCATGGAAAAGGGTAGGCCAAAATAACCCGCTATCTAACACCTTCCTAGTGGTACGCTTAACACTAAAATGTCCCTCACATGCAAGAGTGTGACAAAAATGCAATATGGACTCATGCTCATGCTGTGGAACACATCGCCTAATCACTTGATCACTACTTATATGCCATAAATTAGGATCATCCCAGATATAGTACCTAGGCTATCTCTTAAATTTATCTAACTGGTTTTTATTCAATTGAGCAAGCAAAACAGATGCAGCTAGATAATTGGCTATATCAGCATACCAAGGAATAGACATACCAACCATATAGAGCCTATCATCAGGAAAATCATCTAAGGGTAGAGAAGATGTTATCGAAGATGTCTCAATCCTACTCAAGTGATCAGCTACCATATTCTTCACACCACTCTTATCACGGATCTCCACATTAAACTCTTGTATCAATACTACCCATCTAATCAAGCAGGGTTTGGAGGCCAGCTTCTTGAACAAGTATTTGATAGCTGAGTGATCTGTAAAGACAATCACCTTTGTGTGGATGATGTAGGATCAAAATTTCTCTAGACCAAAGACAATTACAAATAACTCCTTCTCTGTGGTGGTGTAATTAGCCTGAGTAACATCCGATGTTCTTAAGGCATAGGCTATGACATGTTGTCTTTTCTCCACTCTTTGGGCAAGAACTGCACCTAGTGCATAATCTGAAGCATCACACAGGAGCTCAAATGGAAGGCTCTAATCAGGCGGCTGAATGATGGGAGGTGTAGTAAGTCTCTTTTTCAACTCATCCCAAGCACACTTGCAAGAATCATCAAAATTAAAACCTATATTTTTCTGTAGTAAACAAGACAATGGCAATGCTATCTTACTAAAATCCTGAATGAATCTCCTGTGAAATCCAGCATGCTTAAGAAAAGAACGTACATCTTTCACACAAGAAGGATATGGAAGAGATGAAATGATATTAATTTTAGCTTTATCTACTTCAATGCCATCATAAGAAACAATATGTCCTAAAATAATTCCTTTCCTAACCATGAAATGACATTTCTCAAAATTCAGCACAAGATTATATTTAATGCATCTTTCCAAAACCTTATCCAAATCAGCTAAGCATGCATCAAAAGAATCATCATAGACAGTGAAATCATCCATAAAAATTTTCATGCAATGCTCAAGTAAATCAGAAAATATGGAAACCATGCAACATTGAAAAGTGCCCGATGCATTACACAGGCCAAATGGCATGCGTCTATATGTAAAGGTTCCAAATGGACATGTAAATGTGGTCTTATCCTGATCTTTAGATGTAATACAAATATGAAAATATCCTAAAAAAACCATCCAGAAAGCAATAATGGGATCTATCAGCAAGTCTTTCTGACATCTGATCAATAAAAGGGAGAGGGTAATGGTCCTTCCTAGTCACAGAATTCAACTTCCTATAGTCTATACATACCCTCCAACTATTCTGGACCCTAGTAGGAACTAATTCACCCTCATCATTATGCATCACAGTAAGACCAATCTTTTTCGAGACTACCTGAACTAGGCTAACCCACTGGCTATCAGAAATAGGGTAGATTATACCTGCAGAAAGAAGTTTAGAAACCTCTTTCTTTACCACATCAAGAATCAATGGGTTGAGTCATCTTTGTGGCTGTCGCACAACTTTGGCACTATCCTCTAGCAAAATTTGATGCATGCATACATCAAGACTGATCTCAGGAATATCAGCGAGAGTCCATCCAATAGCTTTTATCCTTCACTTAAACACCTCAAGGAGGTGGATTTCCTCTTCCATGGCTATGTCACTGGCTACAATCACTGGTAACTTCTCACCTTCTTCTAAATAGACATATTTCAGTGAGTCAAGAAATGGCTTTAACTCCAAAGAAGGAGCTTGCTCAACTGAAGGTATAAGTGGCTTCAAATCAATGTCAACCAAACTAGAAACCTGCACTGAAAACTCACAAACAAGAAGAGACTTCTCAACTTAGGAATCATTAGTAGCAATAGTGATAGCAGAAAAATCAGGACATACATCATAAGCCACAGAATCATCAACAGAAGTAGTGCCATCAGTAGCACTCAAATCCATAGTAGAATCAGGAACAACCTCTACATCAAAAACATGATTAAGACTAATTAACAATTCAAAATCAGGTAATGAACACATATTAACTTCATCTACAACATCAATCACACTAAGTAACTGAGAAAATCCATCTGAATCAATGGAAGTGATAGATAAATGATCACTAGTACCACCATTATCATGCACAAGCATAGAAACATCATCTCTAACATGTCTCGCACTCTCAATAAAATCAGTGAAAACATCAATATCAGCAAGATTTATACTAGTGCAAGCATCACAACCATCAATTTCAGGACATGAACAAGAGATAGAATCATCTAAACCAACAATATCACATGATCTACTCAACATGCTATCTCTAAAGTCCATAGCAGAATTATCAACAAGCATATCAATAAGACTAACCCTTGTCTTAGCACAATCATCTAATGGGTGTCTCATTGAATCAAGTACATCAAATCTAATGATATTCCTAGCAAATTCCATAGTCAAAGTGCCAGCATGTACATCTATCACAGCCCTAGCAGTTTTAAGGAAAGGCCTACCTAAAATCAAAGATGAATGTCCCCTTTGCTTAAACCTACTATCATCCATACCAAGAACATAGAAGTCTGTAGGGAATAAGAAATCTTTTGCCTTAACCAAGACATCCTCTAAGACTCCTTCTGGGACTACACAACGTCTATCAGCAAGGGAGGCAATCAGGCTAGTGGGCTTGAGATCTACTCCTTGAAGTTAAGAAAAGACTGATTTTGGCATAACATTGATTGATGCTCCTAGATCCGCCAAAGCATCTGAAAACTCAATGTCATCAATGGTGCATGGTATGAGAAAACTACTAAGATCCTTACACTTCACTGGCATTGGCATCTGATAAAGAAAAGAGGCAACTACTCCTAAATTAACTTTACCGTCATGCTTAAGCCTTCTTTTTGTGGTGCACAACTCCTTTAAAAACTTTTGCTTATTTAGGCACTTTTGCAACCAAGTCAACTAGTGGAACATTGATCACCACCTTTTTTAAAATTTCATAGACCTCTTTAAACATCTCTGCTTCCTTCTTTTTCCTTTCGGTCTTAACTACCCTAGTAGGAAAGGGTAGAACCTGTTTGCTCAATTCCTCCTCTTTCTTCTTTTGCTTTTCTTATGGTGCCACTTGTGTTTTTGCTAAAGTGGACTTATCCTGTGATGTAAAGGTGGAAGCAGAATCATCAATGATAGCATCCTTGTCCTTAAAAGCATAAGTGGCAATAGGATCTGCAAAGGTGACTGTCTTACCACTTCTAAGAGAGATAGCATTAACTCCACCATAATTAGGATTTTGTTGGGTCCCAACATTAGGATTAACTACTGCTTGGGATAGAAGCTTTCCTGAACCTTGACTTTGCATGTTACTAATTATATTAGACAACTGCCCAATCTGAGTCTGAAGAGTTTGAATCCCTTGTCTATGTTGCAAATCCTTTTGTTGTTGTTCCTTCTCTATTTGGTCTAACCTATCCATCAACAGCTTTATCATAATATCCATCTTGTTTTTCAACCTTGAACTCTCTTCTTGAATAAGCACAGTTTGCCTAACTAGTTAGAACACCTGACCATTGGAACTAGCACCCTGATTGAACCGTGGTTGCTAAGGTTGACCACTACCATATCTAAGGTTTGGGTGATCACACCATCCAGGATTATATGTAGTAGAATATGGATCATATTTCTGGCCACCTTGATTCATAGGCTTAGTAGGATACACCGCATTGCAAGGCTCAGCTTTATCATTCAAGAATAGGCAAGCATCAGTGACATGAGTAGCTAATGAGCAAATAGAGCAAAGTAGGCCAACTAGAGCTAAAGAGCTCGGTTGTGGGGTGAAAAAAGTAGAAGATCCCATAGAATTGGCTATGTTGGAAAGATTATGCAATTCGAGCATAGCCATTTTCTCCATAATAGATGCAAGCTTATCTATTTTACTCTCAAGACAAGACTCAAAGATTGAGGAATATGACCCAACTTCATTTACTCTTACTTGTTGTCTAGTACCAAATTGTAGAGTATCCTCAGCTTTCTTTTCAATCAATTCCCAAGCAGTCCCATTCGTCCAGGTGCAGCATTCTCAGTCAGGTCTGAAGGGAAAAGATGAATCGAGGAAGCATCGAATCCTCCTTCCCAGGTGCAATCCGAAAATGAATGAATGAAGAAGCAGCAACTCCCTCCAGTATTTTGGCGTCTCCAGCTCTGCACAGTCCCAAAAAAAAACCAATGAAGAAGCAGCCAAAATTCCCTCTCCTCTGTTTTTGGTGTCTCTCTCGTCTCTGCAGTCCCAAAAGAAAATTGAAGAAAATCCAATCCCCCAAGTAGCTTCTAGGTGACCCATTTTTCAGCGCCTGACCCACAAGAAAACAAATTAAAACCTAATATATGATTTATAAAATTGCCATCATCAAATATTTAATAAAAGCAAAAAAATTTATGCTCCAATCTTGACCCTTAATCCACTTTAATTCTTCAATTTATTTGTCAAAAAATTGTGCACAAATTTAATAAATGTTTTAAAGATTGAAAATATTCAACCCATCAAATAAATATGGAAAATAAAATATTAGCAATTTAAATTCAAAAATTCTCCTAATTAATTCAAAATTATATTATTTTCCAAAATTGACCAAAAATTCAAATATTGAATAATAAATCCATTTAAGCTCAAATTAATCATTAAAAATAATAATAAATGTGGATAAAAATATATGAAAATTAGCATTTATCAATGGCCTAAATACTTTATTCATATAATCCATAAATACCATAGTTGTATTTGTCAACCCAAAGGACATAACCAAAAATTCATAATGCCCATATCTAGTTCTGAAAGCTATCTTAGGAATATCCTCAACATTGATCCTGAGCTGATGACATCCTAACCTAAGATCTATCTTGGAAAAGACTGATACTCCTATTAACTAATCTAAGAGGTCATCTATCCTGGGAAGGGTTACTTTAAGCTTAACTATGACCTTATTTAACTATCTGTAATCTACACATAATCTAAAGCTTCAATTTTTCTTTTTTATGAATAGGACTGGAGCTCCCCACAGTGAAATATTGGGTCTAATGAAACTCTTCTCTAAAAGCTCTTCTATTTATTTTTTAAGCTTTATTAGCTCGATGGAAACCATCTTATATGAGGCCTTAGACACTGGACCTGCCCTAGGAACAATGTCTATGGGAAACTTTACTTTCCTATTAAGAGGTAATCCACTAATTTTCTTAGGAAATACCTCTAAAAATTCCCTCACTATAGGTATCTCCTTTATTCCCTCTTCTATGTCAACCTGTAGGGAAAAGAACACTAAAAACCAATGATAACCATGCTCTAAAGATCTTTCAACTTGGAAGGTCGTCATAAAAGCTAGCTCAGTCCTAATACTATGTACAATCCCACATTTAGGCAAAGAAATACACCTGTAGTAACAGTCAAGTATAGCATTATTTGTAGACATCCAATTTATTCTAATGATCAGATCAATATCAATAAAGGGCATACATATCAAATCAAGTGTGATAAAGCAATGGTTAAATTGGACTACATAGTTTAAACAAGAATATGAGGTAATGGTTCTATTTCCTGTAGGAGTGGATACATATAAATCATATGGTAAGGTACACATGCTCAGACCTAGCCTCCTAACATAGTCATGAAATATGAAAGAGTGGTTAGAGCCTGAATCAAATAATACAAGTATAGAATAATCATTAATCTTAATAATATCTTAGATCAAACTCGGGGACCTACTAGCCTCCTACTATGTCAGGCCAAAAACTCTACCCTGGGTTTACGGTTTAGGTGTAGGAGCTACCTCCCTTTGTGGTGCAGGCTATGTGCAATCTTTGGTTATGTGACTCGACCTACCACACCTAAAACATATGTTCTAGCCTGCGTAGTATGGCTTGCTTTCATGATTCCTGCCATACTGGGCACAGGCTGCTGAAGTAAAACTGACTTTGTTAGATTGAGCTCGTTTCCTTTTGTTCTTACCTCTCCTATTCCATTGACCTCTGCCACCTCTTTTATTGCTATTGGTGGTAGGTATCTCCTCACATAGCCTTTTACTCTTCAGGAGGGGAGGTCTAACACTCAAGGCTAGATGCATCGTTCTCAGGTTTTCCTCGTTGACTTTGCACACCTCGACTAGGGTATTAAAATCCCTAATCCTCTATGCCACTACTTTATCTCTAATCTCTTGCAAGATCCCCTTCTTTAATTTATCCATTCTCCATCACTTATTATCATGTTTCTGCAGATAAGAGGAATATCTAGAAAGCTCCATAAACTTTGTCATGTACTGGTCCACGGACATCTCTTCTGCTTGTCTCAAGAGTACAAACTCTAACTTCTTCACATCCTAAATGAAACTGGGGAAATACTAGTCATAGAATGCCTGTAGAAATGTCTCCTAGTTAATCGGGAGGTTTTTTGACTTGATGATAGGTTCAATACTCCTCCACTAATAATCTACCTCTTTTTCAAACTGAAAAATGGCTATCACAACCTTTTTCTTAGACGTGCACTCCATCACCCTGAAAATCTTCTCAAGCTACATGATCTAGCCTCAACTTTCTCTGTGCTTTACTCACCATAAAAAATGAGAGGCCTGAACTTTCTAAACTGGGCTATAATCTGCCTCGTGGAAAGTCGCTCAGGGGCTGGAGGCATCTAACCTAGTGGAGTCTGAGGCATCTATTGTATCTGTAGCTATAGACCTAAGTAAGTCACCTTAAATGCTCAGAACAATCTAAGTGTTGTAGCTGCTGTGGCGGAGGAGGAATAGGTCCCTCACTGTCTCTCTAAGCAAGCCTCTCTTATAACTGCATAGTTATGGCTTATTGTTGATCAAGGCAAGCCATAATAGCTTAAAAGGCTTTAGCCATCGGATCACTAAGCTTTGGGTTTGCTTGAGCATCTCTAAAGGGCCTACCTCTCTATGTGTTCACCATCTTTTTGAAACATTATAAATATAGCTTAGTACAATTACAAACACATGCCATAGTTTCACACTCATTTTATCTATAAATAACTCATACATAATGGCAATCTCATGTTCTTAAGCCACAAACCACACCAAAGTGCCTGAACTTTTACTCTAATACTAATAAATGTAATACCTTAGCCTCTTAGATAGTATACCATGGTCTCATTATCTATCTCACTGCATATTATATGTATTAGAGCATAAATATGAGGAAAAGAAACACCTTCCATGAAAAATAATGAAGATTTAATAGTGTTAGTTACGTTATGTAAGATTTCATTAACTCATTTTATGATCCATGGACCATATGAAGTCATCAATATCATTTTCTAATCATAACACATCTATACAAGTCATACATATCACCTTTGGTCTTTTAGAACTACATCTCACAATACCCATGAAGTCATCAATTCTAAAAAAATTGAAATCAAGAAAATCATACCATTTTGAAAATCTGTGGATGTCTACTAATGACTAAAAATAATTTTAGACCAATGTGATGGCCTTAAATGTAACACCATGTATTTCTAGCCTTGCCTCATGTTACTTCTAAGTCTTATGCCATGAATTATACAAGAAAGTGGGAAAATAGCATCAAAATATTACATTTCTTTGTGTTGCGCTATATGACTCCTATATCATATTCTCATATTTAATTACATAGATACAACTCATTTGCATCACCAAAAGTGGCTTACAACTCATAGAAACCAAAGGGAAGCATAAAACACATATATACAATTTCAGCTAGATTTTTCTCATTTCTGTCACAAACTTTGGAAAATTATAACTAATTCTAGAAAAATAAAAATCATGCATTCCTAGCTATTTTGGAAAGCCACTCATGTCTAATTTATTCCAAAAATATGTCCAAGCCATAATTTCCAACATAAAAGATGTTTGACATTTGACAAATTCCAAAGGTTTGGCTATCTATTGGTATTATCACAGGTTTCGGTAGCAAATTTTAAAAATATCCAATTAATTTCAAAAAAATATAATCCATGCCAATGATACCATCTAGAATGTTATGGATGTCAGCTAGAGGGAAAAAATAACTCTAGACCAATTCAAGCATGTCCAGACCTTAAAACCCAATCAAATAGTAACTAAGGTCAATTAGGGTGCCTGATACTGGGCAAGATCTTTAAAAATTCATATCTCCCTCCTTAGACTCCAAATGAGGTGCTTCCAATTAACACAAGTCATAAGAATGTCTAGTTTTTCCATATAAAATTTCATGGCAATTAGACATCATTTGAGCCTTGTGTGACAGAAATTATTTTCAGACAAAGTGAACAATGCATCATACCAAAATCAGAATTTGTTCCAACTTTGAAAATTCATCAAATATTATCTAGACCTCTAAAAATTCTGTTATTTAGCTTTCCAAAAATCTCTCAACAAGCTCTAAGTGCATGCCAAATCTCATATCAAGAAGAGCTCATTTGGATAAAAAGTAGTATAAGGTTCTAAAATGGCTAATTCTTGGTCTACACAAGATACTAAAATATCCAAATGGCTTTTTTTAGGGCTTAACACCTCTTGGAAAAGTTTAAAAGCATAAATAGGACTTGTATGAACTGTCCAAATAGTCCTAAACCTCATACATCTCAATTTGATCATTCCACTTCCATTTGTACACAATCACATAATGTCATTCAAGAAACTAGTTTGTCATAACATACTCATTTTATATTTTAATGGTCACATAACATAATCTCTCATTTATGTATAACATATTATCATAATTATACATGTTCAAATCATCCTAGGGCATAAACAACTATGGATTACATCAATTACTATTTATAAGGCCTTAAAGTAACAAAATCTATCCATTTTGATACCAAGCTCTCATCTCTCATGTGGTTGACTTCTATTCTCTTGATCTCTTAGTCCACCTAGCATGTTAGATCATTGAAGAGGAGGGGATGAGATTCAAAGAATCCCAATAGCTCATCTTTCATTCAATCACACATAAAGTATGCAATACAAGTCTCACAAATACATGCATGAGTATATTAACATGTGCAATCATTTAAGAAGCATTCTTGACATTTGAAAAAGTCATACATCGCATACATAGAATTGCCAAGTAAGTAGATTAACCTTACCCTTTCACTTGTGGATTTTGAACTTGCCTCACCCATTATTTAAGAGGTTCTTAGATTTAACCTTAGTCTTGGGAGTCAACCTCACTTTTGGGAGACTCCTTACTTTGTCTCAACCAATCTTAATAGTTTTTGGCTCATCCTCACTATGGATAGAGGGTTTTTGGCTTCACCACACTCAAGCAAACCAAAGCAAGCATCATAGATATCATTTAGAAACATAATGCATCATCATAGTACCATGGCATATAAAATCATGCTAGAATACTTCTCATGGCTTAAAACATACATACACATATTCAAGACAATGTAAGCACACATCTATGCATAAGAGAAGGTGGAAAGAGCTACCTTGCTAATATTTGTACACTTTTTCCTTAAGCCTTGAATCGTCTCCCTTAACCTCACACACCCAAGAAGGTAGAGATCATTTCTCTTGGCCTAGACACATCATAAGGAAGCTAATTATACTCTTGAATCAAATTCTAAGGCCACACAATCACTAGAAAAGTTAGGTGACTTATAAGGCTCTTTTATGGTTCCATAATACACTTAATGAAGTAACCTTTAGGAAACATCATCTTGGCTCTATTCTCTCCATCTATTTATGATTCTTGACTCTGTTTAAACCTCTTAGAGTCTGATATCACATGATCAATTCTAAGAACCTAACTAGGTGTTGCTTTTTTAAGCCATATTATGGAACATATAAGGCCATCTCACTATCTATGGTTTCTAAAATTTTTCCAAAGCTTCCTCTCATATTCTCCCATCACACATGATACAAAACTAAGCTTAGAAGGAATTAAAACACTCCCTAGGTGCATGAACTCTTCTTGGCCGAAGCTATGCTTCCATATGGCACTAATAGAGTTGTTTTAATTTCTTTGATGGGGAAGCACGTGGGAGGCTCTCTTGGTGTCTTAGGAACTCATATATACTCTTAGACAACTTAAATTACTACTAGGAAGCTTTATCTTAGCCTAGGTGCAACCAAATATCTAAATTCCATAACTTACATTCTAAAGTTCTATTTTCAATTCTAGTTGTATATTCTTAATCTTCACACTCCATAACCTTTGGTTCCATCAAGAACATATAAAGAAAAACTCTTTTCATCACTTTCTCTCTCTAGACCTGAGTTTAAATGGCTTGAAAACATAAGATTTTGCAAGTGTTTCAAGTAAAATCTTACCTTAAAACAGAGCTCTCTTCTCATAGATTATTTTTCACCTATTAATTTCTTGAAAAGAGTTCTTTTTTGGCTTGGATTAGACCTAAATCTTCAACTTTTCAAGAAAAAAAAAAACCACCATTAGAGAGCTCTTAAAGAGAGGAATAACTTTTCTAACTGGCGTAAGATGAAATGGGGCCGTTTATTTACCTAAACGGAAGCTTAAACTTCTTCTCTCTCTCTCCTCTTAATATCACAGCATTGCTGCCCATTTTTATGCAAATGGAAGCTTAGAGAAGGTGATGAGATGTAATCTTACTTAAGAACCCTCTTTTATAATTTTTCAAAATGATCATTTTGCCCCTACGTGCATGTTTGCTCCATTTAGGCTCATTTTAACTCTATTTTTAGGATCATCTTTTCCATCATGAAATTTATGTTCCTAATTAAATAAAATACCTTTGAAATCACTTAAATTAGAGCTAAAACCTTTCTGAATGAATCAATCAAATTTTGGATAAACCGACGTTAGAAGACGTCCACTGGAGAGGCTTTAGCTGTCCTAGACCTTCCCATGGTTTTCAGAGCTTTTGAGAACCTTGGAAAACTCAAAACATTCATTTAAAAAGCCTTCCTATGAGAATTCCAAAATTTTCTCAAAATGATGAAAATGCCCTTACATTTCGTCTACCTTTCATTCAAATTCATTTCTTCATTCTAGTTTTATTCTTTTTTTTCTATTTGAGCCTAGGATTCTTATTTTTAAGAGTCTAAAATGGTTCCTAAATTTTTCAGGAGCTTAACTAAATTATTTCAGGGGACTTGCTTTTGTATTCGATGAATTTCATTCGTTTACAGAGAAATCGTACGTTACATTTCTCATGTTTCTCTCATTTTCAAATAATCAGATGTTACATTAAACCCACTCAAATTGATGGAACAGTAACTCAAGTTAGGTTGCATTACAGTACTGTCATGCAACTTTAAATTTTCATTTTTCCCACTACAGAGCACCAAATGAGGTGATCTTAGAGGTTATGGAAATGATGTCTAGTTCATGTTTGTAAAATTTCATAAACATTGGACTTCATTTGACCCACATGTGACACAGAGAAGTAAACAGACTAAATAAATAGTAACCATACCATTTCTATATAATTTGGCCAATTTTGAAAAATCATAATAAATTTTATATAGCTCTAAATTGAGTTCTCTTTAGCTCTATGGAAAGCTCTAGATGAGACCTACTTACTAGCCAAATTTCATGAAAAAATTCACTCATTTAGTCCAACTTTGGCTCAACTCACCATTTGGTCAAATTTGAAGTTCAAAATAGGCATTTCAAGCACCAAATGCTCTTCTACACTTTCTACCACCACATGGGCAAGTTTAAAAGCACAAATACAATATATAAAAGTATGACAAATGATCATAATCATCATGGAGCTCAATCTCACCTTGCCACTTGCATACATACACATAAACATCACATCTCATTAAGGCTCTTGGTGGCAAGAACATATATATTTACTCATCTAGTTTTCACATTGATACATACACCATTTATACATATATTAGAACATCTTCAATGGTTTACATCATATATATCTCATGGTTACAATTTTTTACATCATAATACAATTACAAAGCTTATTTCTCTATCCATTTGTCAAAGTCTTGATTCTCATGATTGTTGGCTTCCATTTCTTTGTTCACTTAGCTTACCTAGGCATGGTTAGGCATATGTAGGGGAAGAGTGAGATTCAAAGAACCCCAATAGCTTTTAACCCTTTCAAACATACATAATAGATGTATAAGCAAGTCAAAGAATTCATTATGATATTCAAGTAATTAGTGAGCATGCATAAATCATTTTCCTTGGCACATCAACTCACACGTAGCAAACATAAGCTGTCAAGAGCATTGGTTTAGCCTCACCCATCTTTCTTGAGACTTTTAGATTTGTCTCACCCACTTTCATGGGACTTTTGAAGAGCCTTACTCTTCTTAAGACTTTTGGTTTTGTCTCACCCATTTCTAAGGACTTTTGGCTCATCCTCACCCTTGTTAAAGGACTTTTAACACAACCAAACCCATGCAAGCCATAAAGTAATCATAAACGTATTTCAAGAAATATAATGGTACCATAATATGTAAGCATTAGCTAGAAACATTTCTCATTGCTCAAACATACACATAAGCACTCAATGACAAGAAAACAACCAAGCTATGTATGTAAGAAAGGTTAGAGAGCTACCTTGAAGCAAGAAATCAACACTTTTTCCTCATATATTCCTTTTCCTTTTTGGCCACACACTTGCAACTAGGTGGAGCTTGATTTGTTTGCCTAAAGATAACAAATGGGACACAATTACATCATGGAAGCAAGCTTTAGCATCACACACTCTCTATGAAAGCTTACTTTGTTCTATGGCTACATAATGGTTCCATATAAAACCTAATAAAGCAACTACTAGAATTTAACATCTTGGCTCCATTTTCTCCTTCTATCTAGGTCTCTTGGCTCCATTTAGACCTCTTGTAGTCATCACAAATTCATTCCTAAGAGCTAAGATAAAAGTTGTTTCTTTAAGTCCTATTATGGAGCATACACTTCCAATACACAAACCAAGGCTTCTAAATTTTTTTCAAGGCTTCCTTTGATGTTCTTCTATCATATTTAGTCCTTTTCTAGGCTTAGAAAAATTTAAAACTCTCCTTAGATGCTTCTTCTTATCTAGGCTAAGACAAGCACACCCTTAGTACACTCATGGATTTTGCAACTTCTCTTGAAGAAAATGGCACATGTAAGGCTTTCTAGATGTCTCAAGAACCCATATATACTCTTGAACAATTAGACATATCACTAGAAAGCTTCATACCTACCAAGGTGAAATAAAAACCTTAGGTTTTGGAAACCTAATTTCTAATGCTTCTTTTTAGAATCTCTTTGCATATACTTGTTTCTCATCCTTAAAAACCTAGGTTTCATGCTTGGTTTAGGTCAGAATTTGATCCCTCTTGGTTGTTCTTTATAGGGCCAAAAATCACCTTTTAAGGAACAAGAAGAAGAAAGTAAGGAAATCCATGATACTTACCTTGATTCAAGTCTTTCCCAAAAGTCTTCTCCTTTGCTATGGCTCCCCCTTGGAATTTTGAACTTCTCCCCTCTGAATATGACTTAAAATAGATTCAAATCACATACCAAAACTATAGGAAAAGAGAGGAGAAGGAGGAGAATAAGTTTATTAAAGGATGGAGCATGAAATTTCAAGGATTTTTTACCTTTTTCCTAGCCTTTTTCTTCTCCTTTTTCCCCTCCTCTTGTGCATCCTTTCTTGTTAAGTTTTCCTCTATTTTGAGTAGAATCTAGGTCAGCTAACATAAGGAGAAGAGTTGGGCGGCACCTATATATAGGAAGGGTTCCATAGGAAGCTTTTTAAAATGTCAATTTTGCCCTTCATTCTTGGCTTTTTCGTTTTAGACTCATCTCAACTCCTTTTTTAGAACCTCTTTTTTCATCATAAAATTTAGGTTCTCTAACCTATAAATTGCCTTTAAAATCACTCAAATCGAGTCTAAAACCTCCCTGAACAAAAGAGTCCAAGTTCAAGTTTACTGATATTCTAAAACGTAAATCAGAAGGGTTTTAACTGTTCTATGGGTTCTTGTAGTTTTTAGGACCTCTAAGAATCTTGAGAATCTCAATTTTTCCATTTAAAGATCCCTCTTATGAGTTTCTAAAAGTTTTTTAAAATTACAAAAATACCACTATATTTCGTCAAAATTTTCTTTAGCCACTCCAGCTCCAGTTTCTGGGCATCTTAAGCCTTGGATTCTCATTTTTTTATTATTTAAAATTTTATTATAATTTTATTTGGCCTCAAATGATTCAGTTTAAAGGACTCTTTTTTGTATCTGATCATTTCCATTGTTTTAACAAAAATCGAGTGTTCTAGAATTCAACTAGCCATAATGAATAAGTTAATGTTAAACTCTAGGTGCTAAAAGAGTGTAGTAGTCAAAATCACATCTAATTTGTTGATAAGTTTGTTATACATTCTATGTCTTGAGCCTAGAGCCTTTTTATCTTTGTGTTTTATACATTTTAAATGTTTGATCTTTTATCCATATGAGTAGTAACCACGGTAACCTAGGATACTAGCTTGTGAATGGTGTACTTATAGATAGCTCAATAACTAACTAAATACTTTTTAAAACTCTATATTATAAGTAATACCAATTCTTGTAAATCAACATTCTTACTCAAAGTCACTTTATTGCTTGAATGGCTAGTGCATTTGTTTGCTTATAGATAAGATAGTCACATCAATATCTTATGATTTTTTACAAAATCTATAAGGTAAACTTTTGGAAGTTCTATTCATTATTTTTACTAATAAGTCAGTGAAAAAAAAAATTTCATAAGTCATATTTCTAGAAAAAATAAGAAATAATTATTTTATGAGAATATAGAAAAGGTATTTGGAAAAATAGGGTCCTATCATCTCAAGCATTCATCCATGGAAATTCATGTTTACAATAACATTATTTTAGAAATGATTCTCAGCATAATCAAATTAAAGCTTTCACATATGATGTAAAGGTTGCCTAAGAATGATGGACTTTTGTCAATGAACTTATTTATGGATGACACTATTTAGGATTTGGCTTACCTCAATTTATTACTAGAGATTGTTTTGTTTCCTTCTCTTATATGACTCTATATTAGCATCTTTGTAGGATGAAGACAAAGGTTGCATTGGTGTTAAGGCAGGATGGATCTAAGATTCAGTTATTAAGGAAAAAAATTTAAAAATTTAACATGCTCATGTATATAAAAATTTTTGGTTTATATATATACACACCTTTTTCTTAAACATGTAGCACTCAAAAGTAATTTCATTTTGGGAAAAACTTATATTCAATTTCTTATATCTTTACTATCAGGTTCTCCAATCAAAATATAACAAATGTATAATTTTTGTAGAGAAATATATTATTCCCCAAATTACACCATCCTCATTAATAAGGAATTGCAGAATCCATCCTCTTTCTAGATTACACCATCGTGTTTCTATGTAGTGTTCATGGTGCATGCAAGTACACCAAATATTCCTACCTAGTTTACAAGTGCTCTAACATAAGCTACCTAGGCTTCCAATTGTTGCACTTTGGTTAAGGGCTCATTAAGAACCTATAACAAAATTATTTTTTAGACAATAAAATTTTAGTACCAATAATATGTACTTATTGAGGGATTTTTGCTTTAGTAAATAATATTCGCCAATAAAAATTTGTTGCTTACTAATTAGTTTCTTATTATGTGTTTAGGTCCACCATAAAGGGATTCTTTTTCATCATTAATGTTATTTCTATTATTACTACATGTTTAGAGAAATAATAACACCCACCTATGTGCATGTTTTCCTATGGGGTATTTTCAATAGCGGGAGGCAAGCACCCCCTTCCCCTTTAGATCTATCATTGTATGAAGGAAATGGAAGTTGAAGTCATTACATGTGATGTTAATGTGATGGAGGAATCATTGTTCAAGCAATGGAGAGAGGGAAAGAGAAAGAGGGAAAAAATGAGATGGAGAAGCTTTCACCCTTGGATTTGTCTGATTAAGATATGTTTAGCCCACGTTGAACTTTAATATACACATGGATGCCATGCAAGCTAAAGGATTAAGCTAAGTTTTATAAAGGAGTTTATGAAATAGGACAAATATAATATAATTTGAAAGTTAAAGAATTAAATTGAAACAAATAAAAGTTAAGGAATCAAATTGAAATTAATTAATTAATTAATGACTAAAATACTAATTAAGCCAAAATATTTTTATAGTGGTAGTTGCGAAAAGATGTATTTGAAAGTGCTTATGTTTAGAAGGGATTGATTGATAGCATTAATCTCAAAAATTATAAGGTTGCTTCAAAGGAATTATGTCACACCATCACATATATCATATGCTATAACTTACTGCCAAAAGACCTTGTACTTATTATCAGAAAACCTTGTTCACAAGGTTTAGGATTTCACAATATAAAATACAAGATCTTATCAATAAAATCTTGAACCTTGTTAACAAGATATTATCTTAACCTTCAATTTGACTTGATTTGATGCTAACTCATCCTTAATAAACTTCCTCAACCAAAAATATCACAAAAGAAGCATGGAAAACAAGTTGAAGGTCAAGCATCACAAGGTAGCACAAGTGCACCATTCCATGTAATTTTATAATTTTACCACTAGTTTCAAAAATTCATAACTTGAGTTAGAGAACTCCATATCATGCAAATTAAGATTTTCTAGAAAACTCACAATATCATCTAACTACCATAAAAATTTTAGATCAAAACAAGATCATTTGACCTATGAAAACTAATGGAATAGTAATTGGGTCTACTCTCATATTGTAGCAAACATGAAACTTTAAAAATTCATATCTCACTGTATAGAGCTCCAAACTGAGTGCTGTTAATAGCTATGGAAAGCTTATGATACCAACTACATACTTGTAAAATTTATGAGTATTGAACTTCATTTGACCCTTCAAAGATACCAAAAACCAGACTATCTAGAAGAACAATACCATGACAATTTTTACATAATTTGACCAACTTTAAAAAATTATAAGATATTATACAGAGTTCCAAAAATTATGCTATTTGACTCTATGAAACACTCAATGAGATCTATATGTCTACTAAATTTCATATCAAAAATCGTTCATTTCACCTAATTTTAGTTCAAGGGCAAAATATAACTTATAATGGTAACCTTATGGTTTCAAATGGTACCAAATGGCCTCCTAGATGAACTATGACCATTTGAGCAAGTCCAAAAGTTCAAATACAGTATATAGCAGCATCAAAATAGGTCCAAATCCTTATGAAACTCAAATTCACTATCCCACATGCTTTTATACATAAGCACATCATGGGTTAAAAGTATCAAAATCTTACATTCTTAAACATTTGGCTTCATATTCATTAGATATAACATATTAATGTACTTTTACATATAATCAAAGATTTACAACTCATACCTAGCTTATACATACATACTTTGACATTAAATTACACAAAATTCTATTCTATTGTCAAAGTATCATCATTCATACTCTTTAGCTCCCATTCTTTGCTCCATGAGTTTCTCCTAGGCAAAAATATATGGAAAATGGAGGAGAGTGAGATTAAAAGAATCCTAATAGCCCTTTTAGCCTTTCCAGTAGGCATAAATGATATATTATCATGTCAAATAATACAAGCATGCATCAAAAACTTCTAAGAATCAAACATAAACATGTTTTCAAAATCACATAAACATGTCAAGATCAAAATCAAACTCTAGGAATTTTTGATTTAGCCTTACCCAACTATTTGGACCTTTTGGATTAGCCTCACCCATTTTCTAAGGACTTTTGACTTACCCTCACTCATTCCAAGAGACTTTTAGCCTTATGTCACCAATTTTAAGGGATTTTTAGCTTCACCTCACCTATTCCAAGGAACTTTTGACATCACCTTACCCGTCAAAAGCAAAATCACATTCCAAACACAATTCAAAAAGTATAATGGTACCAAAGCATCAAACTACTAGCTAATGGCATATCTTATAATTCAAGCAAACATGCAAGCATTCAATGAGAATCAAATAACTAAGAAAATGTATACAAGAATGGATGAAGAGCTACTTTTCTCAAGAAGTACCACTTTTTTTCCTTGGTTTCTCACTTTTCTCTCTCGGCCGCATAAACATACTTGGGGGAGACTTGATTTGCTTGGCCTAGACACATAAAAAAAATATACAAAGGTATCAATGGAACCATCTCTAACCTCATACAAGCCTTATATAAACTACTTTTAGCTTTAGGCATCTATATGGCTCCATATAGTAACATAATGAAGTAACTTACACAATTTATTATCTTGGTTCCAATTTCCCACTCAATCTAAGTCACATGACGTCATTTAAATTCATTAAAGTCATCACAAACTGAAATCAAAAAGCCTAACACCAAATTGGTTCTTTATGCATAATGGAACTTTAAACTCCTAACTTTCAAACTATGGTTCCTAAATTCAAACCAATAGTTCCTTTAGTGTCTATAATTTATATCTAAACTACTTATATCATTTGAAATCAAAGAAAACTCTCCCTAGGTATTACATAGACCCTTTGGCCGAGACATGCACACATAAAAGAGCCCATAGAGTTTTGCTTGTTTTCCTAAGGAATTTGCCACTTGTCAAACTTCCTAGATGTCTTAAAAACTCAAATACACTCTTATATAAGTTGAATTATCCTTAAAAAGCTTCATAAATTCCTAAGTGCAATCAAAACCCTAAATTTCATAACTTGTTATCTATAGCCTCTTTTTGAGTTCTATTGCTTCCATATGATTCCTTAGACTTCAAAACCCCTTACTCTATCATGTTGGGACCAAAATCAAACTCCCTACATGGTGCTTTAATTCTGGTTGAAACACTCAAGTAAAAGAAAGTCAAGAAGAAGCAAGTTAGGCTATAGTTTCTTACCTTATTTCAAAGCTTGTCAAGAAAGCTTCCAAAGTTGCCTCCAAACACTTCTTTCCCTCTACTAAACCAGTCACAGAACACCTCCTTTTAGAATATCAAAACCATGAGAAAAGAGAGAGAAAAAAGAGGAGAAGAACTTTAGTAAAGGAAAGAGCATGAAAAGGTAGCAAAATTTTATCCTTTTGGCTTTGTCTTCTTCTTCTTTTTTCTCCTCCCTTGGTGTGCCACTTAGGGTTGCTTCTATTTTGGTTTCAGAGTGAAAGTGAATTGGTTAAGATGAGGGAGAGAAGTGGGACGCAATTATAAAAGGTGGAGCTCACTTATAATATTTTTCAAAATTTCAATTATGTCCTTAAACTTTAATTTCTCCATTTGAACTCATTTCAAATCCTTTTTTAGAAACATTTTTTTCATTGTAAAATTTAGGTTCTCTAATTCATAAAATTCATTTGGTTTCACCTAAATTAGATTTAAAAGCTTACTGAACAATCTAGTCAAAGTTATGATCAACCAATACTCTAAAATACAAATTGAGAGGATTTTGATCATTCTAAGAGTTCTTATGATTTTTGGAGCTTCTAAGAACTCTAAAAAACTCAATTTTTTCATTTAAAATTCTCTTTTTCGAGTTTTCAAAAAGTTGCCCGAAATTACATATATGCAATTGGCCTTTGTATCTTCCCTTTAGCTATTTTGGCTCCAATTTTAGGCTATCCTAAAACTCTTAATTATACTTTTAGATGCTCTAATTAGCATCCAAATCTTAATTAGCCTCAGTTCACTTTACTTTGAGGTCCTCATTAATTAATCAAATGATTTCGATTTAGATTCCTACTAGCCTTCGCTAGGCTCGTGACTCCCTATAAGTAATTCATTGTACTCTTTAAAAATGATTTTAGATTTTTAAATCATAGGATATTACAAATTAGAAGACCAATTTAATGCACACTTGGAGAGAAAGGAAGAAGGGTGTATATTTTATTGACAATGCTTGGATTATCTAATTTGTTGTTAAATTAAAAGGACTAAATTGAACCTTTTATAAAATAAGTAAGAGTTAAAATGCATTTAAGCCTAATATTTATGTAAATAATATCTTTGTTCTCCACTTTATCTCAACTTTCTCAACCTATAAAATTTGTGAATTAAGTACAAATGAATTTATACAACAATATATATTATCTTATTTTCAAGGTTCTGCAAAATATAATGCTATATATATATAACCAATCAATCAAAAAACTAGTCAAAACCAACTCAACTAGTAAAAATCAAATAACTCAGCAAGTTGAGAATTTTTTTTTCTTTTTTGCTTTCATCAAAAATCAAAATCAAGAACAAAAGTAAACAAACCTTTGAAATGAAGCTCTTAAATTTTATAAATTAAAAGGAGGGGAAGTGGCGCATTTATCATAAGAAGAGAGAGACAAGAAGCCACAATTATCAAAAGCAAAAGGAGCAAGGCAATAATGGCAGTAGTGCACAGCATCAACGGTGGTGGCACGCAGTGGCAACGATACAGTAGAAAGAAGCTCTAATAGTGGTGCAAATAAAAAATAGAAAGGAGGCTCTAGACTCCATAGCGATTCAAATTGAGTGAATATTAAGTAAAATAGAAAGAAGCTTTAGTAGTGGGATGAACTCCAGAGGCAAACTCTCCACAGTGTTTCAAATGGAGGCGTGGTGCTAGAGGAAAGGGCCATTGTGTCGTCTTATCATTTCTATTAGGGTTAATATTAAGGTTAATATGTGGGTTTTTCAATTTTAATATTTTAAATAAATGTAAATATTAATATTTAATAAAAAAATAAAATGTTAAAGCTCATATCCAAAGATTATAAATCCTTTATATCTATTAATATGGTAAGGTATTTGGATATATTTTTAATATATAAAATTATTTATTATATTATTTTTGTAATCTATAAAATTAATATATACATACATATATATATTTAATTATTATCGATTTGATTATGATTAGATTAATAAACTGTGAATCAATGTTTTAACCGAATTAATAATCAGTCCAATTTCTAAATCATTGGAAACATGTGAAGCATTTCAATTTTTTAATACATAATAAAATAAATTATTGATTTAATATTTAAAAAATTACTATTTTCTCAAATTTATCTTTCAAAAATGAAACCTCATAATTTAATTTTTTTAAAGATTTTTTTAATCAAAATAACCTTTGTATTAAACAAATTCACAATCACTTGATAGACTTGTTTATGTGATATAAACGAGACTCCACATAACCATTAACTTATAATCTGATTTGTCCAAATGACATTTTTTTCTTTTGGAAAATTTTATAAAGTCAAATGACTATCAATTTTAATTAAATACATAAAAAAATATTATTTAAACTTTAAATAGATGATTTTAATCATTCAAATATTATATTATATAACTTATGCAAGTATTTAATATTTTTAATTCAATAATAAAAATTATATTAAAATACACTCCTAAATGCTCCTTGTATAACAAGGGTAGAGGACTAATAATGTCTACAGACAACAAAACTGGCGCCAAAACCAAAACTCATTGTCAATAGTTTTTAATATCGAATTCAACAGCACTTCTTGCAGACGTACCATGTATGTAACGTGATTACCTTCACTTCGCAAATCCTACATTGCCACGTGAACCAAAATGCGTTTCTTCCAGTAGTTTTCTCAAAGTTTCAGCATTCCCTCATATCTTACAGTATGAATGAAGTGGGGAAACCAAAAGGCACCCCTTGGTCCCACCTAATATGTGAAGTCTTTCAATTCCTGTGCCAACCCATTGCTTTAACAGTGGAACATTAGTCTTTTTGCCGACCCGTGTCTATTCGACTATCCAATAAAGTGTCTCAAATCACACGACATCATGGTCCTCGTTTTTCTTAACCTTGAAGTTGCTTCCTTTCACTTTCACATACACCGAAACTACAAGGAAAAGTAATTATACAATATTGCATATTCGAAATATAGATATCAAACCTAGGGATTAATTATTGTTACTTTGTGCTGTACAATAATTTTGACTGGTTCAATAAAAAAAAGATTAATAAAGCAGAGGAGAGGGATGGAGATAGGATTTAATAAATTTGATTTGGTTAAAAAAAAGATAATTATATTTAGATAAATTTATTTTTATATTATTTTAATTTTTTTTATAAAAAAATTATTTATATCAATATTTTTTAAAAAAATATAAATTCTAATTTTTTTTAATTTTTAATAAAAAATTATTTTAATTTTTATTAAATATTAATATATTAAAATATTAAAAAATAATAAAATAAATTATAACTTAAAAAATTTTTCTCATTCCTAAAACCCTTCAACTTAGAAGAAAAAAAAATTTGTCTCCCCTTCAATTTTTTTACCCAAACATCTTATTCCCCCCTTCTTTTCTTTTCGAAAACCCTCGTCCAAACACACTTTTATCGTCGACTTTCTTTGCGCTATTGACTCAAATCCCACATTATAACTCTTTCTTAACCTTTTCCCGCTGTCACACTCTTATCGTCGACTTTCTTTGCGCTATTGACTCAAATCCCACATTATAACTCTTTCTTACCCTTTTCCCGCTGTCCTCCGTGTTGTGGTTTTACATGCACAAAACCAAGAAAAGCTACGAGTGATTCAGTGTATTAGTCTTAGGATTGAGAAAGAAGTGATCAAATGATGGAGAAGACTTGCAATGGAAGCGGAAACGGAAGTGCCAGCTTGGTAGATATTGTATTCTCTTGGACTATTAAGGATGTTCTCAACGAAAATCTTTATAAAAACAAGGTTGTTTTTCTCTGTAAGCACGTCAGATTATATGGCCTCTGTATTGAAAAACTCATTGTTCTTCATTGTTATTCTTAGCTTCTCCATTCCATTCTTTTTTTATTCTTTTTGTTCTTTTTTCTTTCTCTTTGTAAGTTACTGTGGAAGGTGAGTTATTGAACTGCGAGATGCAGAATGTCTTTACTTTTTCTGCTTAGATCAATTCAGGATGTCTTTACTTTGTCTGTCAAAAGGAATGTTATAACATTTGAAGTGAACTTAAAACGATAATTTCTCTCAGGTGCCAAAGATCCCACGGACATTCTTGTCAACAACAGAATACATGAACTCCTTTATTCCTTCACTGATTGAGGAAACCCACAGTGATCTGTCTTCGAGCTTGAAGGAGATTTCTCAAGCCCCTACTTTTGAAATCCTGACATTTAAGAGGTTGAGGAAGGACTTGTTCTATCAAATGACATTGAAGGGAGCTAATGGTGGAGAATATGAACCTGCGGTTGGAGATCTCATCGCCCTCACTGATACTAGGCCGAAAAGCATCGAAGACTTAAACAGACCCAGAAGATACTATCATATTGCTTATGTTCAAGGGTCAAGAAGTGGTGAGATCACAATTCTTTCATCGAAGCACATAGAGATTGAACCAGACATGAGAAGCAACAAGGCACAGAAGCTTTATGCTGTCTATCTTATAAACATAACAACCAATATTCGTATTTGGAAAGCCTTGAACTTCCAGCTGGAGTGTGCAAACTTGAACATTATTGGAAATGTTCTGCAAGCTGATACATTGGTAAGAATCAACTGGTATTTAATATGTGGACATCCTATTTTCGCAAGTATTTGGACTACTGTTTTAGTATAATATATATGAAAAAAATCAGTATACAATAATTAAGACACATAAAACACATAACTTTTCGATTTTTCATATTTCTTGTACTCAACTATGTTATAAACGAGTTTCCACGTATTTGAGAAATAAAAATCCTCATGTACCAAATACCATCTAAATCACATATTGTTATTTAATAACATACGCATTGCGATGCTACTGGAGATCCCTGTTAAGATTGAAACTATGTTTGTTATTTTGACTCACTCAAACACTACACATAGTAACTTCGCTTTTGCTCTAAAGATAGCGATGAAGCAAACATGTTGCGGTTTTCTTTTTGCCCTATTTTACAGATTGGAGAGAACTGTCACATTTGTCTTTCTGGAGAAAACCATAGTACAGCCATTTCTCGTATAACAAACATACTCAGCTCTCAGAATCTGAATGACTCCCAGAAAGATGCAGTATTAAGTAGTGTTACAATGGGAAAATGTCATCACAATCACACTGTGAAACTTATATGGGGCCCTCCTGGGACCGGCAAAACAAAGACGGTTGCTTCCATGCTATTTGCCCTGCTCAAACTAAGAACCAGAACATTAACATGTGCTCCAACCAATATTGCAGTGCTCGAGGTGGCAACTCGCCTGCATAGTTTAGCTAAGAAGCATCTTCAGTTTGATAGTTATGGGCTAGGTGACATAGTGCTTTTTGGGAATAATTCTCGAATGAAAGTAGATGATTATCAGGGCCTTCCTGATATCTTTCTTGACTATCGTGTTGATAAACTTGAGCGGTGTCTTGCTCCACTGACTGGATGGAAACATAACTTGGAATCAATGATCAGTTTGCTTGACAACCCTCATGAGCAGTATATGTTATGTAGGCTTGATGGGAAGTATGAGGAGGTTAATGATCCTATGTCATTAGAAGAATTTACTAAGCTTAATTACGGTCATGTAGAACAAGCATATCTCTCATACAAGCAACCTGATGATAAGCATGATCCTATGTCATTGGAGCAGTTTGTGAAGATGAAATACAGTTACATTGAAAACAAATACCTTTCTTATAAAGCTGAGGTTCAGTTTATAAAGAGGAGGTTCAATTTCGTAGGTGAGAATCTCAAGTTCTGCTTGCAAACATTATACTCACAATTACCAACATCCCTTGTTCCATTTGAGGTGGCAAATAACATGTTTAGAGCTCTTGATTTGCTACAAACCCTTCAAAGTTCTTTGCTTCAAAACGAGTTCATAGAAATTCCCAATAATAATGCAGATGGAGAAAAAAGCACTGTCATCCAACCAGGACTTCCCATTGAGGAAGGGGAGAAGCAAGGTTGTTTCGCCATTAGCAACTGGATGTATCAAAGATTTCTTAAGCCTATCGTGGATTGCCTTATGCCTGCAGTTACATATGCTCCAATAGAAGATGTTACATCTAGCCTTATGCCTCTGGTAACACATCCTCCACCTCTGGTAACACATCCTCCAATGGAGGATGTTACATTTAGCTTTGGAAGGTTAAGCTTGAAAAGATACGAGTGCCTTGGCGTACTGAGATCACTTTCTCAGTCAATTTCACTTCCACAGCTTAAAAGCCATAATGAAATAAAAGATTTTTGCTTGAAGAACGCATACATAATTTTCTGTACAGCATCAGGTTCTACCAAATTGTTCACAGAGAGAATGACGCCCTTGCCCTTTGTACTTATCGATGAAGCAGCTCAGCTGAAAGAATGTGAGTCAACCATACCACTGCAACTTCCAGGAATAAGACATGCTGTTCTCGTAGGTGATGAGAGACAACTTCCTGCAATGGTTAAAAGCAAGGTACTGGAGTTTGACATTATCTGTTGTTATAGATAATAATGAAATGCTCATGGACTTTCACTTAACTACTGAAGTCTTCACATTAAAGTGGTTCTAGATATGATATCATAGCTTAGATGACCAAGTGATCAAAGTTCCATCCCTGCTGCCCCATTTTCTTAATTAAAATAAAGTTTCAGCATAAGGTATGATGAGCTGTGTTTTGTCTATACGTCAAACCCAATAGGCTTTCATGTGAGAAGAATTGTTAGAAATTATAATAAAACTATTCATGGTTCCTCGGTTAATAGTTTAAGCTTTTGAGTTCATTAGTTCTTGACATGTGTGATTTGTGTTGCAGAGATTGTCAAAGATCTTTGTCTAATATGTCTATGACAATCAAATTTCAGATTTCTGGTGAAGCTGGATTTGGAAGAAGTATATTTGAGAGGCTGCTATTGTTGGGATACAGGAAGCATCTCCTTAATGTCCAATATAGAATGCACCCATCTATAAGCTTATTCCCCAGTAGGGAATTTTACCAAGAGCAACTTTTGGATAGCAATAATGTCAGAAGTTTAAGCTATAGTAAGCGTTTCCTTAAAGAAAAAACGTATGGCTCCTATTCTTTTATAAACATAGCTAAGGGCAAAGAGCAATCTAGTGGTGGACACAGCTTGAAGAACATGGTGGAGGTTGCTGCTATCTCAGAGATTATAAAAGGCCTTCATAAAGGTTCCTTTCTCTTTTCCTCCTCCATGTGTGTGTGTGTGGGTGGGTGTGTGGGTGTAGGGATGAAAATTTTCCATATTTGCAGAATCTCCGTGGGAATTGCCCCACATGGAGGTAGGGTTGGGGAAAATTTCATTCTTGTAGAGACAAAGGTGGGGATAGAACATGGGATGGAGATCATATGCAGGAAAGACCTTCCTACCCCTTAGTCCTGCGTCAGCTGGACCCTTCTATTCTTCGTGTGTGCATATATGTGTTAAACGTGTGCTCTAACAGAGATTTTTAAATATTAAGTCTTCAACTTGTGGATATGAGACACTTTTGGATAAGCAATGCCTACATAGACACGCCAATAAATGATTGTCACACATGATTGAGGGGTCAACTGTACTTTTTCTTTTTTTTTTAATTTGTTGCTAACTCTATCTATTAACACTTACTAATTGGTTAGGTTCTATCTACTCATGAAAAATACTTTGAATATATGAATGGCCCCATATTTTTGTCTGCCACAGTTTCTTAACAAGATAAGTCACAAATGATTCAGAGGGTGGATTGTACTTTAATTTTTTTTCCTTAAAATTGGTAACTTTATGTATTGCCGCGCAATAATTGTTTAAGCACTATCTACTTAAAAAAAATACTTTGAATATATATATGGCTCATTTTTGTTTTCTGCTACAGACTTTCTCTGCAAGAGAAGGAAAGTTAACATAGGAGTGATATCTCCATATAAAGCTCAAGTCTATGAAATCCAAGAGAAAGTGAAGCAGTACAACTTAGTTTCGAATCCTGACTTCTCTGTGAGTGTAAGTTCAATTGATCGCTTTCAAGGTGGCGAAGAAGATATCATAATGATCTCCACTGTCAGGTCTAATAAGAGTGGAAATGTGGGTTTTCTTTCTAGTAGACAAAGAGCAAACGTAGCTCTAACTCGTGCTAGGTATGTTACTTGTTGGGACCAAAACAGGATAGATGCTTGAAAAATTCTTGCATAAACTTGGTTTATAAAAATATTATAAATAAGTCAGTCATGAATATATGGATGTTGATATGAAAGACTTAACTTCAAGAGGGATAGAGCTTTTCTGCCCTTGAACCTATATCTTTGCCTATATGTGATAAATTATCTAACAATGAAAGACTTGACAAAAGCAAAAAGCCAAGGGTTGAAAAGTTTTACTTCACATGAGGTCAATCTTTCTATATCAACACCTTATATATAAATATGTCAAGGATGAATCTCATTAAAAACTCGTATGACGTAATTTATAAATTCTTTGTAGACTGAGATAATAAGGAATCATCTGTATATGTTAATCATGTTGCTTCCAAGTTTGTGATTATATAGGCTTCAGTTGATTAGAAGCCTTTTTGCAGACATTGTCTCTGGATATTGGGGAATGCGGCAACTTTAGAAAAAAGTGGCTCTGTCTGGACAAAACTAGTAAATGATGCTAAGAGAAGAAAGTGCTTCCATAATGCTGATGATGACAAGAACTTGGCTCGGGCTATTGAGGATGCCTTGCTTGAGCTTGAACTAACTGATGAATCTCAGTCACCATTTAAGTTACTCAATCTAAGGGACAAGCCAGAAACAGCTGCTGTAAATTCTAGGTAATTTGCATTTAGCCACAACTTTTCCTTAAATTCACCCAGAGAAATTGTCAAACAAAATACATGTGTTAGATAGATGGGACATTATTGCTTGTTTGAAGAACTAATTAATGTTCATATAATTGAATGCCAGAGATTCATGCAGTAGCAGTTCGAGGAAGCCAAGGTGGTGATGAATAGAATTAAGGCTAATGACATTAATTGCTGTGTTTTTATTCTGGATCCCTGTGATTGTGGATTACAGTATGGTTGTGCTAGTCACAAAAGGTTGGCGTTGCATCCTTTGCTTTTGTTTGCACAACAAGGTAAAATATGAAGCCAAGCAAAACAGATTAAATTGACAAACTTGATTTGTCATGTTCACCTGAATCAAAATTAAGATCAATTGCTATTTTTCTATCTTCCTTTCTGTGTCACTACGCTAAAACCTCCTATCTACTGTCGTTAACATCCGTAATTGCCATTAGGATATACAATTTCTATCACAGCCACAATGTTATCGTTGTTCTTCCATCGATTCTGGTCTGATCTCTTTATGATACAGAAAATTGCTTGTGTTCCTTTCTTCAATGCCTAGGTAGAAAAATTAAGGATCACAAAGATAGATAAATTGGCATGGCCTCCATATTTATTTAAAAAAAAAAAAAAAAAACCAGAAGCAAACAAAACCATTCAGAAATATATGTACATTCTCCGAACACTATTGACTGGTCACTACAATTATTATCAGACAGAAGAAAAATCAGACTGAGAAAAAGAATGCCAGTCAGTAACATTGAAAATATTTGATAAATCAGTAATCTTAGCTAGACAAACTTGAGAACTAAAAGATTCAGGACCCACAAGAAAGCTTAAGTTAACGTCAATCATTGATATTTTTTCAAAAAGAAAAATAATGCAGCTACATAAATTTGACCTCAATAACATAAGACATTTGCAAACCAGAGTTGTTTCTCCATTACCATGTCCATGTCCAATCCATGCCTGCTTCTTGACATGTAACAGATTTTACATACCTTTCACGATAAAGGAGTTTTGATTTCTTTGGATTTCAAGTCCAGTCCTAATGAAATCTAAGAGCCTTACAAGTTACAACAGTTATAATGCCGAAATGAACTTACTGAACTTTTGCCTGAGCTTGCTCTTTCTCTTCTGGCCCATCAAGATCCCCAATATTGTCATGGTATTCCTGATAGAGAAAGATGCCATTTCAATAAGCCTGGAGACTCTCACATCTTTAAAAATACTTTGTTAGAGTGATGTAAGGAATGATCGTATTCAAACACATTACAATACCAACTATCCCCAGATATAGAAAAGGGAAGACAAAAAACAAAAACAAGGTATGTCATTTTAAAATGAGGATAGGTAAACTGCAGCCACAACATTGTTTTCCTCAAAGGATGAACAAAATTTACAGATTTACAGATTTTGAAGCTCTCTTAAGTTACAGCTGGGGGAGAAGAGGGGGATAACTACCAATTTCCAAGTCATAAAATAGCTACCATTATGGAAATTGGTGAGGAATGTTGCAAACTGATTTTAAACTTGGATTAAATAGTGCATAATTGTATAAGGTTTTACATATCCTAGAATAGGGTAGTTAAATACAAACAAGCATCAAAAGCATTAATTCAAAATGAAAATCAAATTCATATACCTGAAGTATATCCTTGATATCATTTTTACCAAGTCTGTCTCTGCTTGAGTAGTAGTTCAATTCTCACTCATTTGTGGATGCTTACCCAGGAAGTATATATTTAGAACTAGTCAGGAGTAAGTCTACGTATCAAGGCTCTTAAACTTAGGGGCAAAATACATTTTACAACCCCCTCCCCCGAAACAGAAAAAAAACTAAGGCCTAACTACAACTTTAGTATATCAACTTTTGAAAGGTACGAAAACTACCCTTGTTCTTAGGAAAAAACTGAAAACATTAAACCTCACTCTCATTTAATGTGGGTATTTTTGTATTTTTTCAAATAACAGGGTGTTTTGTTACAGTTTAAAATTGATGCACCAAGGTTGTAGCTAGGCCTCGGTACAAAGAGGTAAAATGTATCCTTCCCTATATTATTGTATACTTATATAGATGGAAATACTTACTCTAAGCACCACAGATGACCAAGAATGACAGCAATCAACTGCAGGATCATATAAGGAAATCAGCACAGGAAAAAAAACTATCGTAAATTTGCTATCTACGTATGTGTAGATTGTCCTATTAAATGTCACATCAGCATTTGATAAAGACTTTCCTAAAAAGCAATTTGAATTAAAAAGAAACAAAAGCTTATAACATGCTTTTTGGTAAATAAACATACAAGTATAAGGAACATAATCAAAACACGTTTGCTATGTAACCATAGGAAAACATAGTATCTATTTTTCAAGGAAGTTTTGGATGTGTTTGCTAAGCACCTACAATTACCACTACTATCCAATAACAACAACAACAAAGCCTTGTTTCTGTTAAGTGATGTTGGTTACATGGATCAATCAATGCCATAAGAGTTTATCATAAATCATATTTTTAAATAAATTATTTAATTTTAAATTTTTTTTAATAATTTTTTCTATAGTTTTTTTTAATCTCGCTCTATCTCTAACTATTAGACTACCCTTCATCTAATCTACTCTCCTAACTGAGACTTCTATAGGTCTCATCCACATATGTCCAAACCATTTAAGTTGCAATTCTACAATTTTTCTCATAATAAGTGCGACCTCCACTTTTTCTCTAATGCATTCATTTTTAATTTTATCTTATCTAGTTATCCACTCATCCAACATAACATTCTCATTCAGCAACATTGAGCTTATTCTATTGTTGGCTTTTTATTGTCTAATACTCAATTCTATACAATATTGCAAATCTTAAAACTATCCGATAAAATTTACCCTTAAATTTAAGTGGTACTCTTCTATCACAAATAACGTTCAAAACACTCTTCTATCTCATCCACCTCACTTGAATCTTATATATCTTCTTCTATTTCCCCATCATGTTGTATGATGGATCCAAAATACTTAAACCATATGACTTGTAGTATGATATTTTTTCTAAGTTTCACTTCTATGTTAGACCTAGTGCATCTATTATTAAACTTACATTCTATATTGAACAAATCTGGCCAATATTCTGATATTTTATTTGATAGAAAAACATAACAATACAAATAGAATAGCTGACCAACTGGAAGCCGAGAGAAGATCCCTTGATTCAAGCCTAAGATAATGGGATTCTAAATATAAAAAAATAAAAAATAAATAAATACATAGTTGACCGAGGCTATAACTAAAAGGGAAATAACGAAAAATGAAAGGAAATATAAAAGAAATAATAATAACAAAAATAGTGGGTGAATTCGATTTTCTCCAATACTCCCTCTCAAGCTAGTGAATAGATGTTGATCATTCCCAACTTGCTACTTAGCTCATCAAATTTCACCCTAGGTAAGCCCTTGGTCATCATGTCGACCACTTGAGATTTAGTAGACACATAAGATAAGTCAATGATTCCTGAGTTCACCTTCTCATTTATGAAATGTCTATCAAGTTCAACATGCTTCGTTCTATCATATTGTATGGGATTCTTTGCAATCCCAATAGTAGCCATATTGTCACACCAAGTCTTGATAGGACATGTAACTTCAACTTTGAGTTCCTGTAATAGTCTAAGAACCCACATGCCCTCACAAATTCCAAGAGCAAGTGCTATATATTCAGCTTCAGCAAAGCTACATGCAACCACAGGCTGTTTCTCACTTCTCCAGGTCACCAAATTACCCCATACATAGGTACAATAACTAGTGGTAAATCTCATATCAATTACAGATCCCATCCAGTCAGCATCTATATATATTTCCACACCCTTATTTCTCCCTTTACTGAACAACAAACCCTTTCCAGGTGTCATTTTCAAGTATCTTAGAATTCAGTATACCATTGTCATGTGTTCTTCACGTGGATTACTCATAAATTGGCTTGCAACACTAACTGTAAAACAAATATCGGGGCGTGTATGTGACAAGTAAATAAGCTTGCCTACCAATCTTTGGTATCTTCCTTTGTCCACAAGGGCTCCTTCTTGCCTCAAGTTTTCCTTATAATTAGCCTCCATTGGAGTATCTGCAGGTTTAGCCCCTAACAGTCCCATTTCCTTTAGTAGATCAAGTGTGTATTTCTTTCGAGAAACACTAATTCCACTACTTGATCGGGCCACCTCCATACCAAGGAAATACCTGAGTTTGCCAAGATCCTTAACTTCAAATTCTGCTGCTAAATTCTTCTTCAAATTAATGATTGCTTCAACATCATTTCCTGTTATCACAATGTCATCCACATAGACAATGAAAATGGAGGTCTTTCCATTGAAGTTCTTTACAAATAATGTATGATCTGTTTGATACTAATTATACCCAAATTGCTTTACTACATGGGTAAACCTTTCAAACTATGCCTGTGGTGATTGCTTCAAACCATATAAGGCCTTGTATAGTCTACATACCTTAGTGGCATTCTTTTGATTTTGCAAGCCTAGAGGTACCTCAATATACGCCTCCTCCTCAAGATCACCATTTAAAAAAGCATTTTTCACATCTAGTTGATGTAGAGGCCAATTTAGATTTGAAGCAAGTGACAGAAGAACCTTTATAGCATTGAACTTAGCCACTGGTGCGAATGTCTCTTGGTAATCTATCCCATGAGTTTGTGTAACTGTAAACCCCTTTACAACTAACCTAGCCTTGTATCTGTTGATTGTACCATTGGGATTATATTTGATAGTAAACACCCATTTACAGCCAATTATGGTCTTTCCCTCTGGCAATTCGATTACTACCCAAGTTCTATTCTTCTCAAGAGCTCTTAGTTCTTCTTCTATTGCTTCCTTCCATCTTGGGTCTGTAACTGCCTCCTAGAAGTTCTCTAGTATTCTTTCTTCTGACACATTTATAACAAAGGTCTTTAAACCGGGTGATAATTTGTCATAGGCTACATACTTGCCAATAGGGTACTGGGTACAAGTTCTCTTTCCTTTCCTTATAGCAATGGGTTGATCTAGGTTATCAGAATCTACCTTCTAGTTGGACGCTTGGTTCTATTCAGGAATGGGTACCACTCCTTTCTTATTCTCTCTCTGTTTTGTGCCCTTATTTCGCCTGCTATAAACTTTATTCTCCTGCACCTGCAGCTATTCCTTCCTAGTTTTAGCTACATCAGAAACATTTATGTTATCCAGACTATCAAAATTAATTTCAGGTCTGATTTGTGAACTATCTAAGTCATTTTCAGGTTTAGAAGAGCTATTTTCAAGTGCAATAGGTTCAAATCTGATATCAAATGGTGAATTTTTTGGTGAGAGTGGATCAAAAACAAGTTCAATAGGTTCATGAATAGGCTATACTATTTTTGGGGTAAGTGATATTTGAGATCCATGTGAGTTACTTTCAAAAATAGAATTTTCATCGTTACAAATTAGCCATTCATTCTCTTTCCTCTCCCCTTGAATGGGTAATTTGGGATAATAGGGTATATTTTCATAAAATTTGGCATCCATGGTGACAAAATACTTGTGAGATAAAGGAGAATAGCATTTGTACCCTTTTTATGTAGGTGGATACCCTAGAAAAATATACTTTATGGCCCTTGGATCTAATTTCCCCCCACTATGACTATGAACATAGACAGTGCAACCAAAAACCTTTTGTGAAATGGTAGAAACAAGTTATGTGTGAGGATAACACTCTTTAAGCCTTTTAATAGGTGCTTGAAAATTCAATGTCTTTGAAGACATTCTATTAATTAGGTAGGCAGAAGTAAGAACAGCATATCCCCAAAAAGAATTTGAAACATTTTTAGTTAATAAAAATGCTCTAGACACTTCTAGGAGATGTCTATTCTTGCATTCTGCAATACCATTTTATTGTAAAGTATCCACACATGAAGTTTGGTGGTGTATCCCATTGTCAGTGAGAAATTTTTGAAAATTTGAACTCAAATATTCTCTACCATTGTCACTGCACAAAATTTGGATTGATGTGCCAAACTGATTTTTAATGAAGATATAGAATTTTTGGAAAATTTGTAACGCATCTGATTTCTCCTTCATTAGGGAAACCTAGGTGACCCTTGTGTGGTTATCAATAAAAGTTATAAACTATCTGTATTTTGAAATAGTTGTAACTTTAGATGGACCCCAAATATCACTATGTATCACAGAAAAGGGCTGAGAAGGTTTATATGCATGAACTGGGTAATGACTTTTAACATATTTGGCAAATTGACAAAATTCACAATGAAACAATGAGTCAATTTTATTGAATAAGTCTGGTAACAAATGTTTCATGTAACTAAAACTAGGGTGGCCTAACCTATAGTGCCACAATATAACTTCATTATTGCTAAAAGCAAAAAAAAAATTAACTCTCTCACATTTATTCTTCTCACACTCAAACTCTAAGTAGTAGAGAACTCCCCATTCCTTAACATTGCCAATCGTCCTCCCCGAAGCCAAATCCTAAAAAACACAATCAACATCAAAGAAGTTAACTGTACAGCTTATTTGCTTCGTTACTCTTCTAACGGAGAGCAAACTACATTTGATTTCTAGAACACAGAGGACATCTCTTAAAACAATTGTCTCAAATATGACTACTGTATCCACACCCAAGACTTTAACATAGGTTCCATTAGCCACTTTTACACATGTATATGTAGAACAATACTCAATACTGCTAAAAACTTCCTTGAACCCTATTATATGGTCTATTGCACCAGAATCTACTATCCAGATTGCCTTAGGTGGAATAATAGTATGAAGTACAGTAGTAAGGAAAATACCTGCTTAGGCCAAAGTGACAGAGGGAACAAAAATTTTCTCACTCTAAAAGGTCTGAAGATTATGTTTCTCCAAGAGCCTCTTTAGGATTGACACTTCATCCTTGTTTAGGACACCATCTCCAATTTCAGTTCCAGTAAGCAGCCCTTTGCTCTCATTTCTTGTCCCTTATCTGGTGTTTGGCTTCTTCTCGTGCAATTTCCAGCAAGTAGCTTTGGTGTGTCCACTTCTATTACAATGTTCACACCACTTTCCAGGTCTCCTTCCCTTCAGATCAGCAAATTGATTTCCTCTTACAGCCATTACCAAGGATTCTGACGTGTAGCTATGATTAAAGCCTTGAATTAACTCCTTCCTACTCTCTTCACATTTCACAGTGTTCACTGTTTCTTCAAGTGATGGGAAAGGTTTGAGGCCCATAATTTGCCCTCTAACTTCTTCAAATTTGTCATTCAACCCCAACAAGAATTCATATGATCTGTCACGTTCAACTACTTGTTTGAAATAGGTTTCATCAACATGACAAGTGCAATGATGAACTTCGCAGAGATCAATTTGCTGCCATAAGTGCATTAGAGAGCTATAATACTAAGTCACGGTCCTATCCCCTTGCTTGAGATCCTTAAGTTGTCATTTTATTTGAAACACAGCGGCTGTATTTTTCTTCACAGCTTAGTATGTCTCACCGAATCCCAGATTTCCTTTGTTTTTTTGTGACCAATAAATAATTGCCACTGATTTTCAGCGACATAGAAGTGATCAACCACGTCATAACAATGTTGTTTTCGGACACCCAAACTTCATAACATGGATCCCCTACTGCAGGTGCCACAATCTCACCAGTTATATATTTTTCTTTGCCTCTGCCCTTATAAACATCAGCATGTTGCGGGACCAGAGCAAGTAATTATTCTCGGTTAGCTTGTGCAAAACTATCAGTGTTGAGAGACTCTCTTAAGCATGCAATGACTGACCCAGAATGAAGGTGTTGTGTGACTGTACTCCAAGCTGTTGTCCAAAGCTGTTTGACGATGCCCTAGATTGTTGCGCAGAACTGTGCAATACAATAGAATGCTCGGCTCCCATCTCTTGTTGACCCATGCCACCTGACAGAGGTAAGATGTTCTCCCCATCGATGGCAAAGGCACCATGGTGCCGAACGAATATTGCCCAGAACTCATCGAATGAGTGGCTTTGATACCATAAACAAATCTGGCCAATATTCTAATATTTTATTCAATAGAAAAACATAACAATACAAATAAAATAGCTGACGGACTGGAAGCCGAAAGAAGATCCCTTGATTCAAGCCTAAGATCATGGGATTCTAAATAAGAAAAATAAAACAAAATAAATACAAAGTTGACCAAGGCTATAACTGAAAGGGAAATAACGAAAAATGAAAGGAAATATAAAAGAAATAATAATAAGGGAAATAGTGGGTGAATTCGATTTTCTCCAACATATATACTCTATTTTACTTCTATTTAAACGAAATTCATATGCTTTCAAAGCTAATCTTCACATTTCTAACTTCTCATTCATTTCCTCTCTCGATTCTCTAACAAGCACTACATCATCTACAAAAAGTATATATTATAGCACTGGCTCTTTGGATATGTTCAGTGAGTATATCCAAGACTAACGTAAAAATATAAGGACTTAAAGTAGACTCCTGATACAAACTGATAGTTATCAGAAAATCTTTTGTAGGTTCACTTTTTATTTTTACACTAGTTGTAACCTCATCATACCTATCGTAAATTGCTTGAATATAAACAACACGAACTTTTTTTTTTTCTCCAAAGCCTTCTATAAGACCTCTCTTGGCACCTTATCGAATGGCTTTTCCAAATTAATGAACACCATATGTAAATTTTTTTTATTTATTCAATACCTCAATCAATTTTTGCAACAAGTATTTTGCTTCTATGGTCAACCTTCTTAGCATAAATCCAAATTAATTTTGTGTAACTTGAGTCTTGCCTTAATCTTCACTCAATTACCTCCTCCCATAATTTCATAATATAGCTCATAAGGTTAATTCTCTTATAATTTGCACAATTTTATATGTCTCCTTTATTCTTCTAAATAGGGATTAAAGTACTTCTCCTCTACTCATGTGGCATTCTTTTAAATCTCATAATTTGATTAAATAACTTTATGAGCCAACTTATATATTTTCCTCCTAAATCCTTTCAAACCTGATCTAACTGCTCTGCTATTTTCTATTTGCTTTAATGCTTCTTTTACCTCTGACCCTTGAATCCTATGATAAAAAGTATAATTTTGGTCCTTCTCTTGAGTGTCTAGTATATTCACATGCAATAAAATCTTGTATCCTTCATTAAATAATCTATGAAAATAACGTTTTCACCTTTTCCTAATATCTTGTTCCATGACTAAAACTTTTTCTTCTTCATCCTTAATATATTTCACTTGATCCACGTCTTTTGTTTTTCTTTCCCTACTTTTAGTTAATTTGTAAATGCTTCTTTCTCTAACTTTAGTACGTAAAGATTGGTATAAACCATTAAGTGCCTTAGCTCTTATTTCGCTCGCCACCTTCTTAGTGTCTTTCTTAATTACCTTATATTTTTCTCAATTTTCATCACTCTTACATAAAAAACACGTTTTATAACACTCTCTTTTAACCTTAACCTTATCTTGTATACTTGCATCCCACAATCAAGATTCATTATCCCTAGGTCCAAAGCCTCTTGATTCACCGAGTATCTCCTTTGCCACCTTCCTAATCTTTTTAACTATCCCATTCTACATATCATTAATACTTCCTTATACTTTCCAGAATCTTTTCTCTAAAATCTTTCTCTGTAACCTCTTTTCTTTATCCCCCTTTAATTGCCACCATTTGATCCTTGACACTCTATCTTGACCTTTGTTTTTTACTTTCCTTTTAATTCACATATCCATAACTAAGACTCTATACTGGGTAGTTAAGCTCTCTTCAGGTATAACTTTGCAATTCATGCAAAGTTTTCTATCTAATTTTCTTATTAGAAAAAAATCAATTTAAGAGCATGTTCCTCTTCTTTTGTATGTGATAAGATGCTCCTCACACTTCCTAAGATAAGTGTTGGCTAACATAAAGTTGAATGCTAACAAAGAGTTTATAAATAGTTTTACCTTCTGCATTTGCTTCCCCTAAGCCATATCCCCTATATGCACTCTCATACCCTCTAAATGTACTCCCCACATCACCATTGAGATCCTATCCTGAAAAAATATTTTCTCCTAATGGTATTTCCTCTAACACTAATAATATTAAAAGTTTCTCTTTCTATTACAAACTTGAACGCCACAATTCTATCTTCTACTTTTTTTACATCTACAATAACATTTTTCCAAAACTCATCCATAATTATATCTATCTCATTTCTAAATTTGGGCTTGCCGGTATACCAGAGTTTAAAATCTGATGTGTCTAATTCTTTCGTTTTTTCTCTTACTCTTATAGGCACATAAAATTAATCTTCCACCTAATTATAATATCTACTATTTTCATTGACTTACCCATAAGTGTACTTATGTTTCAAATTTCAAAACAAATCCTACTATCATGAACTATCTTCTTCACCCACATTCATTTACAAAAATGTGAAAACCTTTATTTATTTTTCACTATACCCAAGCGTCGATGCAATGTCTCTAACTCATTTGATATTGTACTCAAGTTATACAACACGTTGCTTACAGGTAACGACCTAACATTACCTCCAATACATCAATAATCCATATCATAAAGATTTGACAAAATTTTTTCAAGCTAGAGGCCGACTATGAACAAATGACTCACATCAAAGTACAACATAGGCAAAGTTCAAAAATAAAAAATCCTCAAAGAGCAATAACCAAATATAATACATTACCATGCAACCATTAGTTCATACAAAACGAGACAACTTGAATGGTGAAACTAAATTATTAACCATCCTAAAAACTCATACCTGAAGAGTATAAAGTCCAAATTCTAGTTTACAATTGTGTTTCGCATCTTTGTCCATCTACAAAATATAGGAAGGAATACTATATTTTGGGCAAAACTGTTAGTTTAAATGGCAAGCAGGAACAAAATAACTATGTTAACTACCTCAAAGACATCAAGTTGAACCTAATTCAATCGTTCAGTTTCTGCTTTAACTCTATCAGAATATCTGGAGAGAAAAACAATAGTAATTCAGCCCGCTCAAATGAGAATATTTACGTCAAACCAAGAGCACTAACTTTAAGCTTCACAACTAACAAGCTTTGAACAGACCAATGAAATTAAATAATCATAAACGCCACAAAGAGAAGAGGATTAAAAATAAAGGTTCCACGTTGCAGCATACTAATATTTTGGATAGCTATCTAAATTACCCACCTCTCAAACTAACACAAAGACACAATATACCAATTTGGCTCTGCCACTTATATTCATAAATAGATATGATAACTTCGACAAACATTTGACCGAAATATTCATGGGAGAAAAGAAATGCTCAAATTTGGATACGTTGGCAAACAACAGCAAAATGCCAACAAGAATTCAGCATAGAGATCCAAAACACAATCAAACGGTTTATTATTTCCTTTTTATGAAGATAACACCACTACTAGAAGCACATCTGACTGAAACACCCTGGGGCAAAACATACACAAGCATATATTTAGAGACCAAAAATAAAATTGCAGATTAACGATGTATAGACACAGTAAAATCATAATGAACATATATGATAAGTGCTTCAGATGGCCAAGTCAATAAAACTAGAACGAGAGAAGCTATGGTATGAGATTCAAAGATAAAACTCCTGTGTCTTTCTTCCCATATAAGTTAAGTAAAAGATTTAACTAATGTTTGAGATATTATAATAGGCCCTTTATTAGCTTAAGTTGTTGGGACAGTTGGTTCCTTGATATGGTATCAAAGGCTTCATGACCAAATGGTTACTAATTCAATCCTTGCCAGTCCCGCTTTCTCAATTAAGGCATATTTCAATGCAAGATAAGGTGTGCTTGTGATTTGTCCATGCCTGAAGCAAAATGGAATATCACATGAGAGTGCATCCCACAGATACAGATATAATCAAAATCATTGCTCGACCCTCTCCAACCAGGTAAGGCTTTAGTAAGAGTTGGCTCCTTGACGACTAACTATATTGCAATGCCACTTACATGAATTTTGAGGAGAACCAGAATTTCCATGTTATGGGTAGCAAACATTAAAAACTAAGGCATCAGGCATAAGTGAATGAAAATAGCAGCATAAAAATTATAAACTGAAAATCAAGTGTAAAAAACCTATGATATTATCTACGTGTACCCAAACTATTTGAGGTACAGCACATAATAAATTCTCTCTGTTTGATCATGGCCAAAGCTCTCCTGTACCCAGGTCAAATTCATGATGCTCTGTATTTGCAGTGCAACAAACAGTGATTGACCTTCGTGGAATTTGTAAAATCACGAATATGAATGTAAACAAATTCGCAATGCCAGTCACTCACCAGGTACCAATAGATCCTAAGTCATTACTTAAATTCAACTTCACTTGCCTGCTTACCAAATAACGAAGCAATCAACAACACAATGCCCTCCTCCAATTCCTCTTGATGGTATTCTTTCTTGCTCTTCTTGCTGATGGGAATCTATATAGTGCAACATACAATTGGTCAGTGTTACCAGAATCTATCTATAAAATGCCTATGAAATCACATTTTCAAATTGAAAGTGGGAAGGGACATAATTGAAGTTTGAAAAATTAATAACTGAAATTTTTTTTTGGGAAGACAATAATTGACAAGTCATAAAATATTTTAGGCATCATTTCATCCTGGTACAATTCTAGAAACAAGAATATATCTTGTACTTGCAATTATAATGAACTTATAGATTTCCATAGAGTACAAATATTCCAAACAAGCAATTATTCTGTACAAGTTAACGATAATATACAAAAAGACAATTTGGAAAACATAACTGTGCCGCAAATGAGTTATGCATAATAAAGGAAGGTTGCATCACTTGCCTTACCCATAAAAGCTGCAAATGCTGTCTTCAAGCCCAAAACATCCACAAACCGTTCGCAAGCAGCAGGGTACCTGGTCATTGCAAAATCAAGCGCCCTTATAGCTGAACCATAAGCCAATTTCTTTTGTTTCATAATAATTATCATCAATGGGACTCCTTCAGCCTTCACAAATCTTTCCTTATTCTCCAACGGCATCAATAAACAGCGCAAACAATCAAACAGATTCTCCACCATCTCTGCCTCATCCGAACTCTTGGGGTCCTGAGACTTATACATGGCTACAGCCTGAAGCACCACATCTACTCCATTCATCTGTCCCAACTTTTTCTGATTCGCCGCGCTGTTTTGCAACAAAATTGCCAATATCTACGATGCTTAATGCTTATTAGTACCGAATTCCCTAAGTTTAATCTTTCCCATCAACCATTTCAACAACTTGGTTTTCTCACAAACCAACTCTGCCACTGTTGGCTTCACCTCAATCAAATTCTCTATCGTTGCAAGCGTGTTATAAACCGCAGACATCTCATCTGGGCCAGAATCCAACAACCGATGCAAATTTTGAACCAGCTACTCAAGCCCACTGTTTTCAACCGAAGTATCGACTATAAAACTCGCATTCTCGTCGGTCAAGTGTTAATATTTGCTTTTGCTATTTTATTTTCTTTTCTTTTATTTTAAGGGATAAATTATATTTAGGATTGTTTGATCGCACGTATGAGAATCATCGGAAAAAAAAAAAAAGAATCAATTTTGGCTTTTTCTCGTTATAAGTGCAAATGAAGACTAGACGTTTGATAACTCTCCCAAGTTGAGTTATTTTTCGTGGTCGTTATCAACAAAGTCTTGCAAGTCCAAGTGCTGGTTAATAAAAGTTGATAATTTTTAAGTTCTAATTAAATTTTATGTTTTAGTTTCTAAGTTGATTTCACAGATAATGGATGCATATTTACTGAATTCTATGGTTTAAGTTTTAGATTAATTATTGTGTTTTATTTGTAAGTTATTTTTAAGTGAAATGTCCAAGCATTGCATGGTGGGTTTGTTGGAATATTTTTAATTTATAGATTAATATTAATTATTAAATTAATTAATATATTATATTTTAATAATATTAAATAATTAATTTTATATCAGATATTATTATCAATAATTTGTAATAAGTTAAACTATTTATAGGTGCATTTAGAAAATAGATCTTAACTTACAAATATTTAAAGATAATAAATTTATTTTAAATATTAATTAGAATTTATTGTTTAACCTAAGTGATATTCTAGTAGACTTTCAAATTTTAAAAGCTTGTGAATCTTGGTTTTTTTTTCTCCTTATTTTTTTAGTAGCCATCGTCTCATTAGAACTTCCAATTAACAAGAGATTTTAATTTTGTTCCATATTTGATAGGATAGTCGGGATATGTAATCACTGTTCCCATGTCTCTATGATTCGATCTGCAATGATCATGGTGCGCTAATTGGAAAATTGTTAAGCATGTGATTTTGTTCTGCTTCCATAAATTCGACGCTTTCTTTCTTTCCCATTTTGTGGTTGCATATTTCGCACGTGTACTTGGCCTCTTGCTTGTGAGAGTCCTATTGCGGAAGGAAATAGTATCTGCGTGTGTGCTTAAATTCTTGAATATAAAATTCCTTTTTCATGGTCAAGATATGTGCTCATAGTATTGGTGCAAGCTATTAGTATCTGTCATGTATATTACTTTATGAAAATTATAACATGCAACCAAGGGGCCAGCATGGAAGGCAATGCTATTTATTACTAAATAAAAACTAATTGCAGGCTAAGTTTTATCCTTCATTTTACAAAGAAATCTGTGGGGCTATGGATTTGAGCCTTCAAAAAAAAAAGAAGGAGAATTGTGAAGCATGTTTTGGCGTCTATGTTGCAGAACTCATTTCTATTCCCAGTTCACATTGAATTCTTATTCTATTAAAAGATTATCCTACATACGAATGAGGCCTTATGGTCTTTTATATGGGTCGATGTTCGTTTTAAACCTATTCCAATCTCTTGGAGTCACGGCTGAGTCTATCCATTAGATTGATTCTCTGGGGCTTTTGTTCAAGAGCTTTAACATCTCAACTATTCTCAAGCCAACAAAATATTCTATTGGCAGCATTTGTGAGCAAGATAAAGACATGTTGGTTAATAGACCCAATTGCCCGTTTTTGCTATTTTGTTTCTTATCTGTTACTTTGGGTTTTTTCATTCTTTTAAATTTTAATTTGTATTTATTTAGGGGATGGATTCATATGGACCGCAACAATGATGTCTCTCTTCATTGTAAATTTGAGACCTTGTGCGTTTGTTTTTATAAAGAGTTGATAGTAATCACCAAGCACCTCTTTTGATTGAACTATTTTTCATATTCTACATTTCTTGGCAATTTTTTGTGCCCATGCGGCAGTTAAATATCAATATTTCTGCATACAAATGAATAAAAATATTTATTGATTTTTTTTATTTTTCTAAAACTTTATATTGAATTACAATAATAACAGTTTTGCTTATAATTTATTATTATATGTGAATTTTTGAAATTCTAAATTTATAAAAATTATTTTCACTTATTGTGAAAACAATGATGTGTGTCCCTCTCAATATTGATGTTTGGCTATGTTATTTTTTAGATATTTGTTTGTGACAAATTATTGTGCAAGATATTTTAGTAGAGATCAAAATTTTTATGAGCAATTATTTTAATCTTATTTGAAGGATTTTGTAATGGAAGTAAGTGTTATTTTTATGGTTAATCACTTACTGAGTTATTTACATCTTTATGTTTCAACTCTATGTTGTCTTGTTTATTGGCGGGAAGAGTCTTGTCAATTACGAAGAGTAAAAGAAATTTGTCTTAAAATTATTTTTATTTATAAAAATATATATTTTTAGATACTCTTAAAGAACTTACAATAATGTTCGAAGTAATTATTATATTATCTCATTTTGTTTGCTTGATTTAATTTATGAGAGTTATAGTAAGAATTCATTTTTAATGCTTCTTGTGAAACACACTCTAGCAAATAAAATTGAAGAAATCATTGGACTTATTGTATAATATATATATATATATATATATAATTACATAGAAAGAGGATATTAGAAAATCAACATGTAGCACAATCACTTATAATGTATGATAATAGTTGCAAATTCCAATTTTATCACTAGCATCCTTGAATATTATTATTATTATTAGTTGATTTTGGACATAGTTTTTTGAAATGGTTGTAATGATTTATAGATTATTCAATATATTATAAATCTTGTGAGAAATATATTTTTTCCAATTCCAAATAAAAATTTGTTAATATTAATGTGAAAGGAAACTGGAAATTGGGCTTTTGTTTATTGTTGAATACATACTAAAATACACTTCATGATCACTAAAGTGATAAAATTTTGTGCATATGAAAGTAGTTTGTTATGATCATTTTTTTTGATAAAATATGATTAATATTGAAACTCTTTTGAGAATATTTTGATATTCTAGACATAATATGATAAAAGAAACAAATCATTTATCCATATGAAAATTTTTGTTAATAATGGGCTACTCTCTTTAATCTTGTTGTTGGAGCATAGTTTGATTTTATTATCTTGATGATAATAGATGTGTTTTTTGCACACATGTCTTTCAATTTGCATATTCATACTCTCTTATATACTATTCACCACCCCAAAAATGCCTTTAAAGGAGACTTTTTTTTTGTAGTTATTGTTAAGAGATATTAAAGATATCATTTTTTTCCTTTTTTTGAATATGATAACATACCTTTTATTTTCCTATAAGATACTTTTAACCATTAAAACTCTCTTATTACAAGCTCACGTATCATGGAATCAATCACAAAGATGTTTAGTTTTGACTAAAATATTTGATTTGGTTAATATGTATGTATTGGAATATCTCTATCATTTTTTATTTGTATGATTATAAGTAGGCAAATTACAAGAACAATGTATATGTGCTATTGATATAGAATTGTTATGTATTATGTTGTCATTGCGATACAAAGTCCTAGTGTATTTTGTGAAATTAAGGGCATACTTATAAACTGATAATTGTATAATTTTTACACATATGACATTTTATGATAAGTGTCTTATAGTATTTTTGGTTCATAATAAAATCATGAAATTTTGTTTGAGGCACATTAGCCATCAATAATAAATATGTATCTTTTAATGTTGAGAGTTATGTGTTGTGAAATATATGATGAAGATGAAATTTTCATTGTTGTGGCAAGAATCATTTTATTTTTGTTGAAAACTTGCATGTGGTGAATAATTGAAGATTATAACAACCAATCCTATTTTTCTTAAAAGTATCCTTAAATTTCAAATGACATTCACAAGAGAACTCTCATATCATCAAGTTGTTTATATAATTCTTGGGCACTTTTGTAATTGGTAACGCTATATGGATGGATGTATACTTTTTTTGAAATATTATGTCTTTAAATATGAGAATGAACATGTTATTTTATGGTGATCCAATTTTGTGCAACTTTATTTTAAATAATTATGCCTCCACCTATCATGGAGTTAGTCATAAAAAAAATTATATGCAATATAATATTCTTATTTTGATTATTAGATTACATAGGATCAATTATATAAATAATGGACATATAATAATATATGAATTATGAAAATAAAATTTTTTATAAATATCAAAAGGTTGATTGTGTTAGGTTTTTTTATCAAGGATATTTTTATTAACCTATGGGCATGGTCAATTATTTGTTGGTAGTACGATACATTTCACATGACGTCTTAATATTTCTTAAACCTTATTAATACCAAAGTATTAAAAGCATTGGTTTTCTTATCCTTAATATGCTTTTTAAGTTTTCTTAGTTTATTATAATTCAAAAATCTTAGGTAAAATCATGATAAACAAAAAATTTATATTTGTAATTACATTAACGAAACTCTTGTTTATAATTATATTGTACACAAAATTTATGTTTTTCTATATTGTTACTATTTTAACTATTGTGCCCATGAAATTATTATCTATGAGAACTCTAAATGAAACCAATGGTGAGGACTATATAAGTGTTGGGAAAGGATGTGCAAAAACAAAATAATAATAATACAAAAATTAATAGCCTTTTCCCACTTGAAAAATCCTTTAAGGAGCTAATACCAATGTACAAAAAATATTTTAAATAGTATATATATATATATATATAAATGCACAAAATAATAAGAATAGAAGAATACACAATTTTAAGCATGGAAAACTCTCTCAATGTGAGCAGTAAAAGCCATAGGACATAGTCCAAAAAAATTCCACTATCAACATATTGAGTACACTTTAGTAGTTTCCAAGAACTCAACTCAACCCCTACTCACTATCACCAAGTAAAAATGATCAACCTATGAACATAGAGATAACAGCTCGCCCAATAGAGTAGAGAAAAATAATATGATCACACAAATAAAACACTCACAATACCAAGAATAACATATTGAAATTTTTATAAAAAATTGGGGCATAAATAACCCTCCAATCAAGATCACCAATTGAGCAAATTTTCTCTTTCTCCTGATGGTGGCATTATGTCTAATGAATGGAAGTCTAACAGTAAAATTAAAACCCTTCTAATTATTTCCTCTAACTATTGGCCTCCCACATTCATAAAGCCTTATATCATGTGCAATATAAAAGCAATAAAACTCATTTAGGGTACTTATATGCAACTTATTCCATCCAACCTTTTTCTTCTCCTTTTTTTTAATTTTATTTTAAATCAAGTGAGCTCCACATGAAGAGGACCCACAACAATAAGTTAAATTTCTAAATAAATATCTTGTTTTATGTCCTACCTGAGATGATTGAAACATGTCAAGGCTTTCAAGATACGAATTATTATTGTAATTTTGTGTATTAGTGAACTTCATTTAAGAAACAATAAGGCGTCTTAGCATGATATAATATTTTCTTACAACCTTGAAATATCTCTTTGTTTTAGTAGAATATTATTGAATATTTTTAACTAAAAGTAAGTGGGAGCAAATTCATTTTTCGCATGAATAGAGATCTTATAGTGTCCTTTCGTGTTATGCCGATATGTCTACTCTTAAGAGGGAAGAAAGACTCAACAATGTTTGATATCTTCAATGACAAATAAAATAGGTCTCATTTTGTTCCATTATGTTAATGATCCTAATGTACACTCAAGTATGCACTCATTTTGACATATCTTTGGCTTTTAGTGTGCTTTGTAAATATATTTGAGTAATCTTGGATTAAATTAATGAAGGGTTGCTAAGAAATGATGTAGTACCTAAAGGGTGCCTAGGATCACATGTTGAGTTAGAGCATATCTTATCCACTTGTAATTATTGGCTCTTTTGGACACAAATTATGTGATTTATGTAGATAACTTAAAATCTACTTCAATTTATATCTTTTGATGTTTTAGAGGAGTTGTTTTATGATAAAATATCAAATAGACATTTGCAACTACCACATCCTATGGATACATATTATAATGTTTGGAGAGACTATTTTATAGGAAAGTTCATGCAAATACTTATAGCTGACTCAACCTTTATATACATCTTGTAATGTCTAGAAGAGTTGTTTCATTGAAAAGTGTCAAATGAACACTTATTGTTACCTTAATTTTGGTTGAAGAACATGTTGTTTGCATATTGTTGAATAAATATCTTGAGTCTTGAACATCTTGTTGCAACAAGGATTCTACTATATGTTTCTCTTAAAATCACAAGATTTCTAATCATATTAAATGTTAATATTAAGTTCCTATTCATTGGAAAAAAGATTCATGAATTTCAAACTCAAATTATGTATATTGGATTACTCGTTTATCATAAGTTTACCTGTTAGAGTCTTTTATGATAAAGTGTTAAACAGACATTTACAACTACCTCATCCTATGGATACATATTATGATGTTTGGAGAAACTATTTTGTAGGAAAGTTTATGCAAATACTTATAGCTGACTCAACCTTTATATACATCTTGTAATGTCTAGAAGAGTTGTTTCATTGAAAAGTGTCAAATGAACACTTACTGTTGCCTTAATTTTGGTTGCAGAACATGTTGTTTGCGTATTGTTGAATAAATATCTTGAGTCTTGAAAACATCTTGTTGCAACAAGGATTCTACTATATGTTTCTCTTAAAATCACAAGAATTCTAGTCATATTAAATTTTAATATTAAGTTCCTCTTCATTGGAAAAAAGATTCATGAATTTCAAACTCAAATTATGTATATTGGCTTACCCATTTACCATAAGCTTACCTGTTAAAGTCTTTTTATGATAAAGTGTTAAATAGACATTTACAACTACCTTATCCTATGGATACATATTATAATGTTTGGAGAAACTATTTTGTAGGAAAGTTCATGCAAATACTTATAGTTGACTCAACCTTTATAGACATCTTATAATGTCTATAAGAGTTATTTCATTGAAAAGTGTCAAATAAACACTTACCTTAATTTTGGTTGCAAAACATGTTCTTTGTGTATTGTTGAATAAATATCTTGAGTCTTGAACACCTTGTTGCAATAAGAATTTTGCTGTATGTTTCTCTTAAAATCACAAAAATTCTAGTCATATTAAATTTTGATATTAAGTTCTTGTTCATTGGAAAGAAGATTTATGGATTTCAAACTTGAATTATGTACATTGGCCTATCCATTTGCCATAAGCTTACCTATTAAAGTCTTTTTGAGTGATATGTGACAATTGGGTATTATGAAATTTTTTGTGGATACGTTGATTTTGTAAGAGCTTGAGTTGTGATTTTCAAGTACACTTTAATGTATTTTGACATTTAGCTTAGGCCAAGTGTTTTAGACATATCTCTCTTTCTATTCCATTTAATTCAGTAATGAATCTTTATTAGCCTTTTCACATTATTTTTCTTATTAGATTTGATATTCTTGGTTCACCATTTCATTTGTGAATATTTGTTACAATGCGTATTGATTATTTGATATGATTAGGATATCATATTGATTTGTTTTTGTTTTGTTTAATAATTAATTAATGTTATCCAAAATTGTTGGAATATTTATTATAGTGTGGATTAACATTAATCAATTATTAGACTAATCAATATATTATATTTTAATAATATCAAATAATTAACTTTATATTAGGTATTGCTTAGATGGATTAGGTTTTAAATATTATGGGTAGCATATAATATTTCAGACCTTTTTATAAGCCCATTTAAGGAATAGGCTGTAAATTATAGGTCGTTTAGAGCTAGTGATCCTATTTAAATATTAGTTAGAATTTATTGACTAACCTAATTGGTATTCTAATAGACATTCAAGTTTCCTTAAGGTATTATGAATTATAACTCTTGCTCCTCTTCTCATCTAGTTTGTGGTAGCCGTCTTCTCATTAGGATCTCTAATATGATAATAGATTCTTATCTTATTCTAGATTTAATTTGTACTTATCTCCCAATTTATTTTAGTAGGGTTTCTAGAGCCTAGGCCATGGATCTCTAGATCCTAAGCCTTGAAGAAAGTGTCGCACGAATAAATTTTCTAGCAACCTAAGTGCCTAAGTACTAGCTTTCCATAGCCATAGTCCCAAAAAAGTTTTGAAGATGGTGTATTTGGTGCACAAGTTATAGATATTGTCACTGTGGTTACAAGCCACTAAAACCAAAACATCATAGGTTTTTAGCCCAATTTTGGTGGCCTTTATAATTGACCTCGAGCAACCAAAAGAAGGAAAGAGTCCTTGCCATTCTAGGAGCCTTTGAGGTGCTTTGGGAGCTCTTGAATGGTGAGGATTATGAAGAGCTATAAGGAGCACCCATAGTTCATTTTCTTGTTTAATTATTCAAAACACTTGAGTGATATTCTTCATTACAATTCTAACTTTTTTCCAATCTTTTGTTCTTTTATATTTCTTTATGTTAATTTTGTGTTAAGATTAGATGAAACTTAATTGTTATGTATTAAATCATTGACAGTAATGACATATCATATTTCTTATTTATTATATGAGTGTATTATTTGTTCAATGAATTTATTTATTAACTCTTAATTTTTGGTTAATTGTTGTTGTGATACAAAATTACAAGGTTAAGATGTTAGCTCAAAAGAATGAGTAATTTACAATTGAGTCTTAATGTGATTTCATTTGGCAAAGTCATTATGTTTTGATAACTAAAATCTAGTATATGCAATCTAAGTCATTCAACCAATAGGTACTCAGTAAAATGCAATTCAAATTAGTCAATTGTGAATTCATATGGTAGAGTCTTTGCATTAAATAAACTTGATATCATTGAACTCTAATGTTTCCTATGACTAATTGAATTTAGATAGACCAGAGTTGGATATTTAAGAGAAATTAAGATTAAAATAATTTAATTTGTATTGAGAGGAGGGTTGATACATTAGAAATTTTGCTAACCATAATAAATAAGAAGTTAGTGTTAAACTTTAAGTGCTCGAAGAGTGTACTAGTTAAAGTCATAGCTAATCCGTTCTTGAGTCTTGTTTTTATTCTTTTTATCTTTGTATTTCATTCTTTTTAAAGGCCCTTTTTGTATCCTACATGAAACAAGGTTTGATAAAATTTTAATAATATATAGTGTTTGATGTGATATTATATACATCGTATAACATAATAATATTTTTTTTGTTTAGTAATGTATTATATAATATTAGATAAAATAAAACTTAAATTTTTGGATAGAAATATCTTTTAAAAATATATTATATTTATCTAAATTTGTTATACTATATTAATTTTTGCAAAAGTAAAATTTTTCAAGGCTAGGAAAATTAATAGTATTTTAATTTATAAATAAATTTTCTTTTAAATACCCTTAACTAAAGAATTTAATAAATTCAAATCTAATTTTTTAATTTGTAAACAAAAATTTGTAAATTATCTTTTATTCTAAACTAGAATGTTATCCTAAACTAGGATATGTGGGCCCTAAAAAAATTGAATAAAAAACCTTGTAGACCTCACATAAATAGAAAAAAAAATCACATCATGAAATAATGAGAGAACAGTAAATGAATAGTAATCCAAAATTATATATATATAATATGATTATAAAGATTTCACCGTTTTTTCCTTAACCTAATTCTTTGTATTATATGAGACTCATTACAGATTATTAACTATAGATTCGTGACTAGATTCGCCTCTTCAAATCATGGGAACAGATTTTCAACATCTGCTATAAAAAAGACACAGCATATTTTCTCCATACACGTTGAAGCATCGACCCAAGAGTAACATACACATGAAGCATCAATTGAAGGCACTTTTAACATGACCATATACCAATTTCGACATTCAAGTTAGGTGAAAATGAAATTTATCATTCAATGAATAATCAAATAAACCCAAATGTTTTCCTATCATATTTCTAACTTTTAAATACTTCTTTAGGAGTTGTTGGGACATGTTTACGTCTTTATTCATTAGGATGGTAATGAGTTCTCCTATAAGAGCCAAAACACCTTTCTTCATTAGTATTTTCAGCATTTTCCAAATGATACATCCTACTTCATGAAGTAAATACAAAATCAATATTTATATTATAATAAGGCAAGCGAAACCTTAAACAGTGTGGTCCATAATTTAATTTGCTGATAAAATGTGAACTTTGAGGCTCCCCCCCCCCGGGGGAAATGTGGACTTATACATCAAAATTTAATTAAATTAATTTCATTTAATTTAATTAGATTATATATTATTTTAATATATTATATTAGTTTATATAATCAAATCTTATATAATGTATTAAAAAGCTTTAAGTGTTTAATATTTTGTCTGTGTAACTGGCAATGAGGGTAACATATGATGGTAACTTATAAATAATACACATATTTATTAATACTTCAATCATTACTAAATATTTTAAAAAACTCAAAAATATAAATAATTCCAATTTTTATAAAAATAATGCTAGTAGTAAAGTTATTTTATTACTGAAACCATCAGTACACTTATGAACTTATATCTAAGAAAATTACATCAATATCCCATGGTTTTTTGGCAAGATCTATAAGGAGGACATTTGGAAGTTTTACTAATCATTTTATTAATAGGTTAGTAAAAAAAAAAGTTCTTCGTAAGTCATATTTTTGGGAAAAATATGAGATTTATTTTAAGAACATAAAATAGGTGATTTAAAAAAATGAAGTTCTTTTGTGGCAAAAAAAAAATTCTATCATCCCAAACCACTCATCTATGAAAATTCGTGAAGCATTGGATGGAAAAATAATAAAAAAATTTAATTATAACTGGAACACAATAATAGAAAAAATAATTGTTTGAAAGGCAATAAAAATGCCAAACTTGAATTGGTAGACTTCGAGTATAATGAAACTCAAACTCTAACAATCTAAGTTTGGTTATGTATAGATTGAACTCGAATTGAATCAATCCAAGTTTAATTTATATATATATATATATATTGAAAAAATTGAACTCGGATTAAATCAATTCAAGTTAAATTTATTTAATTATTTTTTTACAAAAAAATATTTAAAATATAAATATTTAAAAATTGTAACTGAAATTAATTTTTAAATATAAATAATTTTGAAAATAAAAAATAAATAATTATCTCTTTAATAAACATGTTTTTGAAAGAAGAAAATTATTTAAAAAAATAACAAAGATAAAAGAAAGAATTGAAAATAAATAAAGATAAAAGAAATAAAATGGTGTACAATAATTTTAAGAAATTTATGAAAAATGTGATAATAAATTATGTAAATATTAAAAAATAAGAAATAAATACTTATAATTAAAAAAATAAATTATTAGTAAATATTAGACAAAACTGATAAAGATGAAAGAAATAAAATGACATACAATATTGTTAGGAATTTATAAAATATGTGATAATAAATTACATAAATATTTTTTAAAAAATACTATAAGAGATAATTTCTAATGCCATAACAGGGCTTTTTTCTTTGACGTTGTGGTCACTGCTATCTTACTTCTTTAAATTATTGTCACTCCAATATGGTGGGTGAAGAATTTAAATTAACACATGAAGAATTAGTTAGAGAAATAGGGTCATGTGGTATCACAAATTCTGCTTAAAAATGATCCCCCAAGGTCAAAAGGAATTACTAGCATATGCAGCACTAAATGCAGATATATCAAACAAAAGGTCAATAAATGATCCTCTTGGTTGCTGCTTAGGTGTTCCAAACTGAAATATAGGCGATGAAGGTGGATAATATGAAAGGTCAAGTCCTACAAAGTCACCAAATTGGCTGATTGGGATAAAAGAAAATGGACGGGCTACACCAATATCTTGAAGCACTGGAGTCAGAATATATGAAAAAGGATTGGTCATATTATTGCCAATATCTTGTTTCACTGATCATATGGTTCCTTCACCTCAAATGATTGAGCATTACTGGCTCAGATATTGTAATCCAATATACACGTCTTGCGTGCTCAAGTTTGTGTTATTCCAAACTTCCTCAAATTCATCCTTACTAGCTAAAGCCATATTAACTTAGGAGAAGAAAGCAGCAACAGGGTCTACATATTAGGCTTCTAATCCAACGTCATTTTCTAATATATCAATCTTGTCGTCATTGTCATCACCATCATCATTATAGTCGGGGTTAAGTTCAACATTATATTCATCTTCATTTTTAAAGTCTTTCAACACATTGTGTTCCGAGCCATCTAAAGAAAGAGGTTTAGTAAAGCAAAGAGTTAGATGAGACGAACTTGGTTGAAAAATGGTTTCCATCGGTATGATCTGATATTGTTGCGAAGAAGTTAACTGCATTTCTAAGCTCACCTATGAACTTGTAAGTGAGGTTTTCGCATATAATTTAATTGCATTCAATTGCTTTGGGAAACATGAATGTGCTTGCCACATCCTTTGAATATTCAAAATCATCCTCTAAAACAACCGATTGGTACCATGTAGGATTTACTGATGTTGAAAGTTTATATATCAATTCAGTCACAACTTGGTAAGGGGGAAGACGAAGCTTCAAACTCACTACATCTTTTAGTGCATCTAATATGATTTTGGTACTAACTGTTATATATTTTAAGATAGGACATTAGAATGTTACACCTTGAACATTGTCAAAGATTCTCCCATTTGCATAAATACAAACAAGTTCATTTTTTACTGTCATTTGATTGCTTCATTTAATAATCCCCACATTTAATTTCTAATATATATTTCATTACTTATTTATACATCATAATTTTTTAAATATAATTATCTTTTTCTACACTTTTTTTCTTTTTTAATACTCCTTTACCTCCAACTTTTTTTCATACATTTCCTAAAACCATAACAATATATAAACAATAACAAATAAATAATCTAGCCTAAAAAAATTAACACAAATAAATAATAAACAGTAATAATTAATTTTTTCAAATAAATAATAAACAATAACAACTACATTTCCCAAATAAATAATTAAAAAAGTATCTCTCTTCACTATAAGGTAATTTTCAACATGCATTACTTATTTATTTCTCTTAATTTTTTTAATATAATTATTTATTTATTACTTATTTATTTCTCCTAATTTTTTTAATATGATTATTTTTTCCCACTAATTCTTAATCATTTTGGATATTTTATTATAAATCTATATAGTAATTACTTGATCTATTCTCTTTTTCTAATTTTGATTATTATTTCACACTTTTTTATTTACTTTTTTTTTTCATTTTACTCATTTCTTTTAAAAAAATATCCTTCCCCTCTAAGCTATAATTTTTTGTTGATTCTGTTTTCTTTTCTTTAATAATTTTCCATTCCTTTATTTCTTCATCCTTTTCTCTTTTTATTTTTTTTGCTTATATGTAGTTTTTATTTTTCACATCTATTTGAAAAATGAAAATTACATATATAATTAGTATATTTTCATCCATTTTGGAAAATGAAAACTACATATCTTATTTCCAAAAATTTTTGAAAAAATGGTTTAAAGACTAAAAAATAAAAAAAAATTTACTTTTAAAAACCTGTTACCACTAGGTTTAACTATTTGTTACTAAACTCAATAGTAATAATCTTAAAATAAGTGGTAATAGGTCTTTAAAAAAAATTTCACTTTTCGATCCTTTATTATAATTCTCCCCAAATTTTTTCTCTTCACTATAACTTAATTTTTAAAATGTATTACTTATTTATTTTTTTGATATTTTTAATTTAATTATTTTTTCATCACCTATTTATTTCTCCTAATTTTTTTAATATAATTATTTTTTCTCATAATTTCTTCTTTCTTTTTGAATATTTTTTTATAAATATATACAATAATTATTTGATTTATCCTACTTTCTAAAATTTAATTATTGTTTCACACTTTCTTATTTACTTTTTTTTATCCATTTCACTAATTATTTATAAAATATCCTTCCTCTCTAAACTACAAATTTTTGTTCATTCTTTTTGCTTTCCCTCAATCATTTTTCATTTCTTTATTTCTTCATTTTTTTCTCTTTTTCTCTTTTTATTTTTCCCCTATATGTAGTTTTCATTTTCCATATATTTTTGAAAATTTTTATCATAATTACTTCTTTACTTTTCTGCCAAAATTATTTTTAATCCTATTCTTTCATATTTCCATCTTTCTTTCTTCTTTAATTTTTGGAAATTTTTTCTTCTTATACTTCTTTATCATTTTCAAATAATCCTTACTTAGTTTTTTTCTATTTTTTATTTAATATATTAACCTTTACATTATCATACATTTTTTTCACATCTCTTTTTTTTCCTTTTCCTAAATTTTTCCTCATCTATTTTCTTTTACTTTATCTCCAAAATATTTTCATACCTCTCCTAAGATCATGACAATATTTAAACAATACTAAATAGACTATTTATTCTAATACAAATAATAGAAGTAAATATTAAACAATAAAAAATAAAATCACTTAACTGACCTAAAATGGTTCTCCATATTTTTTCTCAATTGAAAAATAATAAACAACCAACATAAACAACTAAAAAACAAATAATGTGAATAATTTTTTTTTTCATTTACAGCAACATTTTTTCTCTTTCTTTTAATTTTTTATTCAATTGATCTTTTTTTAAAAAAATCATTATAACTAAATTTAACGTTTTCTTTCATATTATCTAATATAAAATAATATAAGTAAATAAATTATATTACATACCTTTTATTTAATCTTTTTGGAGGCTATTAAAAACTTTTATAAAAACCACAACAAAGAAGATGAAAAGATTCCTCTTGAAGCTAATGAGCACGCCACACCAAGAAGCAAAGTTTGCTTATGGAGTGAATTGAAGTTGAAGCCGCTTATAAGGAAGATGTCCCGGCCATTTTCGTAATTTTTTATTTTATATTATTTTCTTTTATTTATTTCTACCAATAAAATTTTTTCATAATATTCATCAACTAATCCATCTGCAACACATGACACTTTTTTTTTTTTATTTGACGTGACTAATCAAATTGACTAATCATGTCAGTTACAAGTGCCAAGTTACCTGACACGACTGAAACTTAGAATTATTGGTTCCGAGTTTCAATGGTTTCAAGTTTGTGCATGGATGCCACGTGGCGGATTGGGGAGCTATTGTGTAGTCAAACTTGAAGTTTTTGGCTTCAAGTTTCGTGATGTATTACTTTTTGGTATTTATTTTTTTAAAAATTTCTTTTTAAAAATTTCGATTAGGAATTGTTGCTTCTCTAACAAATACTTCAAAATTCGTATCTACTAGTAAAAAAGAAATAGAAATGATTGTGGACATCATCAAATTGAACCTTCCGCATACAATATAGAAGTTGCTTAGGAATGGTGGACATTTTATCAACAAATTAAATTATGGACTACACTGTCTAAGGTTTCACTTGCCTTATTTTAGCAATAGACACTGCTCTGTTTCTTTCTCTATTACGACACCGTATCAGCAACAAAGCTTGTAGGATGAAAAGGAAGGTGGCATTATTTGCCATGTTTGTATCTTGGATCCTTATGATCTAAGGTTGGGAACTACATAAAGGTTGTGCTAGTTGTACAAGGATGACGTTGCATCCTCTGCTTTTGTTTGCAAAGCAAGGTACAATATGAACATAGCAACACAGTTGTACAAGAAATATTTGATTTGTCATATCCTTTGAATCAAATTAAGATCAATTGCCATTAAGATCGCAATTTTTATCCCCGCAGTAATGTTATCGTTATTCTTCCATCGATTGTAGTGTTATTTCTTATGATATAAAACAAATGCACGCGTTCCTTTCTTCAATGCCAAGGTAGAAAAATGAAGGACAACAGAGATGGATAAATTGGCCTCCTTAAACAAAAATAAAAACAAACATCTTATTCGGAAAGATATATACATCCTCTGATCACACTATTGACGAATGAAATCATACTGGAAAACAGCATACTAATTAGTAATCATAGAAAATAATTCATAGCTCCAAAATGTGAGTTCTATCATATACTGATTTATTAGCAAGAGAAACTTGATAACTATAAGATTACCCATGGAAAAGATCGTTATCTTTTCAAAAAAGAAAAATAATGCTGTTACATGAATTTGACCCCAACAACATAAGGCCCTTGCAAGCTAGACTTCTTTTTCCGTTACCATTAACTCATGATTTGGATTTATCCAAGTAACACTTTTCTCTTAAAATAGTATCATTTAGCTAAATTTCATAAAGCCAAGTGACTATCAATGTTAATTACGTATACAAAAATATATTATTTTAAATTTTAAATATATGACTTTAATATTCAAATATTAAATTATATAAATTATGAATGTTGCTCTTAAAGTGCAACAGTAAGCTATAAGAAGAAAATTTTATTTTCATAATGAAAATCAATTAAAATAGAGTTATTATCAAAATTTTAATTATAAAAGATACAACTTTAAATAAATCTCTTTTAAAAAAAAGATAATATACAAACTAAAGATAAATTTAGAATTCAATTGTATATGAAAATATAAGGCTGTAATTTTTAATAAAGCATTCTTTTTTTATTATTTTAATTTTTATTTTGATCTTTAACTTTTCTTATTTTATTGGTTTTTTATTTTTTATCTTTTGGTATTAAATTGGCCAAAAGATTTTGGGCCGCCACTTGATTATCTAAGATCTAACAAATCCTAAACACAAAACCGAAAGTTTGTTTAAGCTGTATTTTTAATATTTTCTTAGTTTCTTCTTATTATATTTTTAATCTCTAAAAGGTTTTGGGTATTTCTCTTACTTTCTCTTGAACTGAATTGGGTTTAAAAATATTGGCTCTTTGGGTTAATTTATTAAGATTTCTTTTTCTTTCTTTTTCATTTTTTATTGTATTGACTCAAAAATTAAAATTGATTTAAAAATTAAACTTGATTTAAATGATTAAAATGACTCAAAATTAAATTAAAATTGACTCAAAAATGACTATAACTCAAAATGACTAAGAAATTAAATTGAAAATGACATTAAATAAAAATTTGAAATAAAGAGTTTTTAATTTAATACATATTTATTGATTATTATTTAGGGATGTTTACACAAAATATGGTGTTTATAACAAACGTATATAATTTTTATTTAACTTGATAATAAAATTATTTTAAAATTAAAATCCTAAATGCTTCAGTTTAGCACGGATAGAGGACTAATAATGTCCATAAACAACCAAAACTAGGGCCACAACCGAAATTGATTTTCCATATTCAATGCTCAACGGTAATGAGGCAAAAAAGAATCAAAGTTTTTAATAACAAATTCAAGTACCAGGTATATGACGTAAACCAAATAGAACTTCACATGTGATTTTAAAAAAAAAAAAACAAATTTTGATGATCCATATTTAATTTGAATAGTTTAATTTTTTTATATTTTGATTTTTTTGAATGAAACAAAATGCAAAATATAACTAGTATTTTAATTATTATTTTTTAAAAAAAATAATTGAGCTTAAAAAATAAAAAAGTTTAAAATTTTTGTTATCCAAATTAAATATATATAAGAGCAAGCGAGAAACCAATTCCGACATATGATTATCTCGACACTTCCTCGTCCACTGCGACGTAAACCAAAATGCTTTTCTTCCACTAGTTTTCGGAAGTTTCAGCATTTCTTCATATCTTCCAAGGTGAATGAAGTGGGAAACCAATACGCCTCTATTGGTCCCACGTAATATATAAATGTTTCACTTCCTGCACCTACCCATTGCCTTAACAATCAAACATCATAGTCAATTCGCAGACCCTCGTCCATTGGACTATCCAATAACATTTCTCAAACCACACAACTTCTTGGTCTTCAATTTTCTTAACCTTGAAGTAGCTTCCTTTCTCATACATCGAAGCTACAAGGAAAAGTAATTAACCAAACCGAGCATATACTCAAGATATAGATGTAAAGCATAGGCATTATTGCTACTTTGTGCAATACAATGACTTGCCATTGACTTGTCAACTTCCTACTTTGCATCGTTCATCTGTGATCTCGAAGACTGATATCCCACAATATAACTCTTTCTTACCCTCTGTCCTCTGTATTTTGGTTTTATATGAACGAAACCAAGAAAAGCTGAGTGTGATTCAGTGTTTTTAGCTTTAGAATTGAGAAAGAAGTGATCAAATGACGGAGAAGACTTACAATGGAAGGGGAAAAGAAAGTTCCGGCTTGGTAGATATTGTATTCTCTTGGACAATTAAGGATGTTCTCAACGAAAATCTTTATCAAAACAAGGTTTTTTTTCTTCCGCTATAAGCATGTCGGATTATAAAACCTCTGTATTGAAAAACTCATTGCTCTTTAATGTTGATCTTAGCTTCTCCATTCCATTTTCTGTTCTTTCTTTTTATGAATAGTATTATTTTTTTCTCTCTCTCTTTCAGTTACTGTGGAAAGTGAATTGTTGAACTGCATGAGAGGCCATGAAGATCCTCCATTACTTATTTCGTTCTAATCAGTGGAAGCCTGACTTTTTGTTATACCCTAATTATGATCCCTTTTCTTAATTAAGTTTTTTTTTTTTCTGAGGCCAAAAACAAAGTACGAGCAACACAAAAAACAGAGAACACAACCTGGGAAAACAACAACGAAACACCCTATAATAGAAACAGAAACGAAGAACGAATCCAGGAAAGCGGCAAATTATCCTCAATTGCTATGCCCTTTTCTAGTTTAACATTAAACATGAACGTTAGATGCAAATTAGCGCTCTACACAAAGATCGGATTAAGCAACTAATCTTTTATGTTGTTCTTATCTGCCTTTCATTTGTTTCTGGTCTAGTGAGGTTTATAGAACTGCTTGGGAAACCAATTACACGATCTACTATGGTACTTCTTCCGCTGACATCAATTCAGGATGTCTTTACTTTGTCTGTTAAAAGGCATGTTATAACATTTCTAGAGAACTTAAAACGATAATTTCTCTCAGGTGTCGAAGCTCCCACAGACATTCTTGTCAACAACAGAATACATGAACTCCTTTATTCCTTCACTGATTGAGGAAACACACAGTGATCTATCTTCGAGCTTGAAGGGCATTTCTCAAGCCCCTACTTGTGAAATCCTGACATTTAAGAGGTTCAGGAAGGACTTATTTTATCAAATGACATTGAAGGGGACTAATGGTGGACAATATGAACCTGAGGTTGGAGATCTCATCGCCCTCACTGATAGTAGGCCAAACGGCATAGAAGACTTGAACAGACCCAGAAGATACTATCATATTGCTTATGTTCAAGGGTCAAAAAGTGGTCAGATCACTATAATTTCATCGAAGCACATGGAGATTGAGCCAGATATGAGGAGCAACAAGGCACAGAAGCTTTATGCAGTATATCTTATAAACATGACAACCAATATTCGTATTTGGAAAGCCCTGAACTCACAGTTGGAGTGTGCAAACTTGAACATTATTGGTAAAGTTCTGCAAGCTGACACATTGGTAAGAATCAAGTGGTTTTTGGTATATGGACATCCTAATTTTGCAAGTATTTGGAGTAATGTTTCAGTATAATATATATGAAAAAATCAGTATGCGATAATTAAGAGACATACCACACACAACTTCTAGATTTTTCATATTTCTCAGACTCCAAAGTATCTTATGAACAGGTTTCCAAGTACTTGGGAAAAAAAAACCCTCGTGTACCAAAAACCACCTAAATCATTTCTTGTTATTTGATAACATATATATGCACTGTGACGCTACTTGAGATCCCTGCTAGGAATGACATTATGTTTGTTATTTTGACTCACACAAACACGACACGCAGTAATTTCTTGATATACAGATAGTGACAAAGTGATTAAGCAAACATGTTGAAGTTTTCTTTATTTTACAGATTGGAGAGAGCTGTCACATTTGCCTTTCTGGGGAAAACCATAGTCCAGCCATTTCAAGCATAAGAAACATAATTAACTTTCAAAATCTGAATGAATGTCAGAAAGATGCACTATTAAGTTGTGTTACCATGAGAAAATGCTATCACAATCGCACTGTCAAACTTATATGGGGCCCTCCTGGGACCGGCAAAACAAAGATAGTTGCTTCTATGCTATTTGCCCTGCTCATACTAAGAACCAGAACATTAACGTGTGCTCCAACCAATACTGCAGTGTTGGAAGTGGCATCTCGCCTGCATAGTTTAGTCAAGGAGCATCTCAAGTTTCATACTTGTGGGTTAGGTGACATAGTGCTACTCGGGAATAATTCTCGAGTGAAAGTTGAGGATTATCGGGGCCTTCCTGATATCTTTCTTGATCATCGTGTTGATAAACTTGAGAAGTGTCTTGCTCCACTGACTGGATGGAAACATAACTTGGAATCAATGATCAGTTTGCTTGAGAACCCTCATGAGCAGCATATTTCATCTAAGTTTGATGGGAAGCATGAGGAGGTTAATGATCTTATGTCATTAGAAGAATTTATTAAGCTTAATTACAGTCCTGTGGAACAAGCATATCTCTTATACAAGAAACCTGAGGATAAAGATGATCAAGTGACATTGGAGCAATTTGTGAAGATGAAATACAGTGACATTGAAAATAAATACCTTTCTTATAAAGCTGAGGTTCAGTTTATAAAGAGAAGGTTCAGTTTCATAGCTGATAATCTCAAGTTCTGCTTGCAAACATTACACTCACAATTACCAACATCCTTAGTTCCACTTGAGGTGGCGAAGAACGTGTTTAAAGCTCTTGATTTGCTGCAAACCCTTCAAAACTCTTTGCTTCGAAACGAGTTCATAGAAATTCCCAACAATAATGCAGATGGAGAAAGAAATACTGTCATCCAACCAGGACTTCCCACTGAGGAAGGGGATAAACGAGGTTTCTTTGCCATTAGCAACTGGATGTATCATAGGTTTTTTAAGCCCGTCCAGGATTGGCTTATGCCTGTGATAACACATATTTCACATATTCCAATGGAAGATGTTACATTTTCCTTTGGAAGGTTAAGCTTGAAAAGAGATGAGTGCCTTAGCATACTTAGATCACTTTCTCAGTCAATTTCACTTCCACAACTTAAAAGCCGCTATGAAATCAAAGATTTTTGCTTGGAGAAGGCATGCCTAATTTTTTGTACAGCATCAGATTCTACCAAATTGTTCACTGAAGGAATGACACCCCTGCCCTTTGTACTTATCGATGAAGCAGCTCAACTTAAAGAATGTGAGTCGACCATACCACTGCAACTTCCAGGTGTAAGCCATGCTATTCTCATAGGTGATGAGAGACAACTTCCTGCAATGGTTAAGAGCAAGGTATTAGAGTTTTGCCATTATGTCTTGTTAGAGGTTATAATGAGATGTTCATGGTTATTCACTTGATAACTTAAGATTTTGAAGCGGTTAAGGATAAAGTATTAAAGCTTATATGACCAAGTGGTTTGAGTTCGATCTTTGCTATCCTATTCTCTTAATTAAAATTAAGTTTTTGCACAAGGTATGATAGGTTGTGTTTTGTCCATTCTTGAAACCCGATAATCTTTTATGTAAAAGGAGGTGTTAAATATTATAATAAAACTATTCATAGGCCTTCATTAAATAGCTTAAGCTTTTCAATTGATTAGTTTTTGACATGTGTGATTTGTGTTTGTGGAGATTATCAAAGATCTCCATCTAACATGTTTATGATAATCAAATTTCAGATTTCTGATGAAGCTGGATTTGGAAGAAGTATGTTTGAGAGGCTGGTATTGTTGGGATACAGGAAACATCTCCTTAATGTCCAGTTTAGAATGCATCCATCTATAAGCTTATTTCCCAATAGGGAATTCTACCAAAAGCAACTTGTGGATGGCATGAATGTTAGAGGTTTAAGCTATAGTAAACGTTTCCTTGAAGGAAAAATGTATGGCTCCTATTCTTTTATAAACATAGCTAAGGGCAAAGAGCAATTTGGCTGTGGACACAGCTTGAAGAACATGATGGAGGTTGCTGCTATCTCAGAGATTATAAAAGGCCTTCATAAAGGTTACTTTCTCTTTTTCTCCTCCATGTCTGTGTGTGTGTGTCATACGTGTGCTCCAACAGAGATTATTAAATATTAAGTCCTCAACTTTTGGATATGAGACATTTTTGGACTAGTAATGCCTACATAACCACATCAATAAATGAGTGTCCTACATGTTTCAGGCATTTACTATACTTAAATTTTAATTTTATTTATTGCTAGCTCTATGTATTGACACTCAATAATTGGTTAGGCACTATCTACTCAAGAAAAATACTTTGAATATATGAATGGCCCCATTTTTTTTTCTGCCACATAGTTTCTCAGCAAGAGAAGTTACACATGATTTAGGGGATCCACTGTACTTTAACTTTTTTTTTTTATTGCTAACTCTATATAGTGACACTCAGTAATTGGTTAGGCACCATCTACTAAAGAAAAATACTTTGAATATATAAATGGACCTTTTCTTTTTTGCTACAGAGTTTCTCAACAAGAGAAGGAAAGTCAGCATAGGAGTAATATCTCCATATAAAGCTCAAGTCTATGAAATCCAAGAGAAAGTGAAGCACTGTAATTTGGTTTTGGATCCTGACTTTTCTGTGAGTGTTCGTTCTATTGATGGCTTTCAAGGTGGTGAAGAAGATATCATAATGATCTCCACTGTCAGGTCTAATAAGAGTGGAAATGTGGGCTTTCTTGCTGATAGACAAAGAACAAATGTAACTTTGACTCGTGCTAGGTATGTTATTTGTTAGGACCAAAACAAGATATATGCTTGAGAAATTTTTAAGTGAACGTAGTTCATAAAAATATTATAAATATGTAGTCATGAATATATGGATGCTGATATGAACAACTTAGCCCCATGAGAGATAGAGTTTTTCTACCCTTGAACCTATATCTTTATGAATATACAAAAAATCACCTAACAATGAAAACCTTTAGACAATAGCAGAAAGGCAAGAGTGGAAAAGTTTTACTTCTCATGAGGTCAATCTTTCTAATATCAACACCTTATATATAAATATGTCAGGGATAAATCTCACTGAAAATCATATATGACAAATTATTCTATAAACTCTTTATAAATTGAATTTATCAATGGAATTATCTGTATAAATTAATCATGTTGCTTCCAAGTTTGTGATTATATAGGCCTTGAGTTGATTAAAAGTCTTTTTTGCAGACATTGTCTTTGGATACTGGGAAATGCGACAACTTTAAAAAATAGTGGCTCTGTATGGACAAAGCTAGTAAATGATGCTAAAAGAAGAAAGTGTTTCCATAATGCTGATGATGACAAGAACTTGGCTCAGGCCATTGAGGATGCCTTGCTTGAGCTTGAACTAGTTGATGAATCTGAGTCACCATTAAAGTCACTCAGTCTAAGGGACAAGTCAGAAACAACCACTGCGAGTTCTAGGTAACTCACATTTAGCCATAACTTTTCCTTAAATGTCAATAGATAATCGACACAATCATACATAAACAAAATGGACATATTAGATAGACATTATCGCTTGCTTGAGGAACTTATTAACGTTTCTATAATTGAATACCAGAGATTCATCCAATGGCAGTTCGAGGAAACCAAGGTGGTGATGAATGGAATTTAAGCGAATGACCTTATTTACCATGTTTGTGATTGGAAGAATGTGGATTACAATATGGTTGTGCCAGTTGCACGAGGTTGGGGTTGCATCCTTTACTTTGGTTTGCACAAGGTACAATATGAAACCATGCAACATAGTTTAAATGGAAAAACTTGATTTGTCATGTTCATTCGAATCAAATTAAGATCAATTGCTATTTTTCTATCTTCCTTCCTGTGTCACTATGCTAAAATCTCATATGTCTATTGTCATTAATGTCCATAATTGCCATTAGGATCACAATTTCTATCACAGACGCAGTGCTATTGTTGTTCTTCCATCAATTCTGATGTGATTTCTGTCATAACTTGCTTTATCTAATTAATTTATACTATTTTCATCTTAAAATGACAAAATTATAAGCGTTGCATAACTTTTTAGCAACAAATACGGGCCGATTCTATGTCAATTGGGCCTCCAAGAATCCCAATTTTTTTTTTTGCCACTTTAACTCATAAACTCCATAAACACGTATTTTAACTTACATAATTATCATCCAAGGCCTAAAGAAATATATTTTTCAATTTAGCCTCTTTAGACATATTAAGGGTCAAATTTTAAAAATTCGTAATTTTTACTATATAACTTCGATTTACATAAATTAAGTGTTTATGAAAAACTTATGATATGAACTTTATGTTATAAAAATTTTAAATGAAAATGAATCTATTTGATCCCTAAAAAGTTTAGAATACTGCAACTATGACACAAACTACAGTCTCTGTCAAAATTTATATATTTTGACCAACTTTAAAAATTCATAAAATATTATGTAAAACTCAAAAAAATATTACTTTTGTCTTGTTAGAAAACTATATAAATTATCTAAATGCTCATCAAATTTTACCTCCAAACTAAGTCATTTAAGTTGTCAAGGATAAATGTATAATTTATAACTCATTTAGACTCAAAATTTATTTTAAAGTAATCCAATTGACCTCTAAATTGCAATATCTCATTTTGGGCAAATTTTAATTTATCCAAGCTTTATTTCCATGGAAACCATTACATAAAATAAGACTAGTTACTAAAAATCACTATCTCACACCCACCAATGCATATATATCAAATAACCTCTTATATATGAATTCATGTACCAATAGCCCAATCATGCATCAAAATGGCATATATTCATATGCTCAAGTTTGTACACAAGTTATCATTTCATATCAACATAGATGCATCATATATGCAACTCATTTGGATCCATAACATATATCAAAGTATTTTTATATCATTCAAGTAGTGAAGCAAATGCCTATTACAAGCTTTTTGCATCTAGGTAACATGTACTCATCATCTTACATTTTTACATTACAATGCCTTACAATATATGGCAAGATTCACTATAAATTTATTTTAAAGATACATCAAAGTCATATAGGCATGAGAGCTTTCTAATAGCTATCTTAAAGCTCTAGTTCTTCTCGATTTTTTTATCTCCTTACTTGAGGAATCTATCATAGTTAATAGGATATAAATAGATTAAAATTTTTAGAAAAATTTCAGTAGCAAATATTAATCCATATCAATGCATACAATGAATGCAAATGAGGAAATACATGCATGAAGGTTATGTGCCTCAAGTGACTCAAGCATGAGAATTGGCATGAAACTTTAACTCTTATCTAACCATAGCATAATAACATACTTGTGAAACTCAACTTTAAACTAAAAAAGAGTTATTGCACTCAATTCTCCACCATAAAGAGGTAGAAGCCAATCATATCATTATAAAAGTCAATTCAAGTCATAACTTATAAAATTATTAAACAATTAAATATACAAATATCTCAACTCATTCAAACATCTAAATGTATGCAAAATAGGAAAAAAATAATTACCTTGTGAAGATACTTCTAAAATAGAATTTGAAACCACCAAATTGAACCTCTTGATAAGAAAAAATTTTCATTACTAAAGCTACACAAAACAGGGGCTTTTTTATCTATTTTCTTACTTCTTTCTCTTCTCTTTCTACATATGTCTCATGCTATTTTCATGCTTGTTCAAAGCTGAAACCCATTGGTTTAAGGAAGAGGAAAGGATGGTGTGGCATTAAAATAAAGCAAATAAAATATTTTAAAACTTTTTAAAAATTTCACTTACATTATTGAACTTTAACCCTTCCATTTACATTTGTTTTAATTTTTTTTAAATTATCAATTCTATATGAAAATTTATGCTATTTAACATATTAAAAATATTTACTTTAAAATTTTTTTAATTTAAAACAATTAGGCAAAATCCAATCAAAGTTACAATCAACTGATATCCGTACACCATGAAAAATTTAACCATTTTAATAATTTATTTAATTTTTTAAATTTTTAAAAATTTTAGTAAACTTAATTTTGACATTTAAATTTTTTTGAATTTTTAAAATTTTATTTAAAATTATAATTTTACCACTGATATGTTAATTTTTTTCATTTAACTACTTTAACTTCGTTTATGCTTTTTTTACTCTTTCCTTTCATCTTACCTAGATTTCTAATTCTTCATTATCATAATTATTAACTTTTTTTCTTGGTGTCTTAAGGTTTAGAAAACACAGAATATGACAATTTCTTCTGATACAAAAAATTGCATGTGTTTCTTTCTTCGATGTCTAGGTGGAAAGACGAAGGATCGCGCAGACGAATAAATTGGCCTCCATAAAGAAACACAAACGAACAGAACCAATTAAATATATATATATATATATATATACACATTCTCCGAACACTACAGACCAGTAACAACAATTATTATTAGGCAGAAGAAAATCAAACTGACAAAAAAAATATATCAAGCAGTAATCTTAGAAAATAATTGATCAATCAGTAATATTAGCCAGAGAGACTTGAAAACTAGATGATTCAGGACCCACAGGAAAGGTTAAGTTAAAGTCCATTACTGTTATTTTTTCCAAAATAATAATAATAATAATAATAATGCAGCTACATGAACTTGACCTCAACAACATAAGTCATTTGCAAACCACAGTTTTCTCCATTACCATGTCCATCTCCAATCTACACCTGCTTCTTAACATGTAACGGATTTTACACACATTTCACGATAAAGGAGTTTTGATTTCTTTTGATTTTAAGTGCTGCCCTAATGATATCTATGAGCTTTACAAGTTACAACAGTTACAATGCCGAGATGAACTTGTGAATTTTTGCCTGAGCTCGCTCCTTTTCTTCTGGTCCATCAAGATCACCAATGTTGTCGTGATATTCCTAAAACAGAGAAAGATGCCATTTCAATAAGCTTGGAGACTCAATCATATCTTCTTTAAAAATAATCTTGAGTATGTTAGAGTGATGTATGAAGTGATCGCATTCAAGCACATTATGATACCCAGTATTCCCAGATATAAAAAAGGGAAAATAACAAAAACAAAAATAAAAGGTATGTAATTTTAACGTAAGGAAAGGTAAACTGAAGCCACAACATTGTTTTCCTCAAAGGACGACCAAATTTACAGACCTCAAAAACTCTTTTTAAGTTACAGTTTTTTTTTTTTTTTGGGCGGGGGGAAGGGTTTAACTACCAATTTCCAAGATCATGAAATAGCTGGTATTACGTAAATAGGCGAGGAATTTTGCAAACAGACTTTAAACTTGGATTGAATGCTAGTGCATAATTGTATAATATTTTACATATTCTGCACTATCGTAGTTAGATACAAACAAGCATCAAAAGCATTATTTCGAAATGAAAATGAAATTCTTATACCTGAAGTATATCCTTGATATCATTTTTACCAAGTCTGTTCTGCTTGAGAAGTAGTTCAATTCTCGCTCTCATTTGTTGATGTCTGCCCACGAAGCATATATTTAGAACAAGTTAGAAGTAACTCTACATATCAAGGCTCTTAAAATTAAGGGAGGAAAATACATTTTACCCCTCAAACTGAGGCCCAACTACAACTCTAGTACATGAACTTTTAAAAAATGCATTTTACCCCCCCCCCCTTTTGAAAAAAAAAAAAACTGAAAACATTCAGTCTCAGTCTCAGTAAATTTGGGTATATTTTGTGTTTTTTCAAATAACATGAGGTGTTCCATTACAGTTTAAATTTGATGCACCAAAGTTGTAATTAGGCCTCAGTTGTAAAATTTATTTTCCCCTAAAATTAATGTAAACATATATAGATGGAAATACTTACTCTGAGCACCAAAGATGACCAAGAATGACAGCAATCAACTGCAGAATCATATATGGAAAAAGTCAACACAAAAAAAGCTGCTGTAAGTTTGATATCTACGTATTTGTAGATTGTGCTATTAGAAGTGCCATTAGTGTTTGATAAAGACTTTCCTAAAAACAATTTGATCGAAAAGAAACAAACGCTTATAACATGCATTTTAGTAAATAATCATACATTTGTTGAAGTACAAGGAAGATATTTAAAACATGCTTCCTATGTAAACATAAGGAAACACAGAATCTGTTTTTTTTAACTTATGGATGAGTTCACTAAGGAACTAAAAATACCACTACTATTCAAAAATAATAAAAAGAAAAAACAATATATCCTCCAAGAACAATAACCGGATATAATTCATTCCCCCGCAACCATTAGTCCATACAAAACAAGCCAACTTGAATGGTGAAGCTAAATGATTAACCATCCTGAAAACTCTTACCTGAAGAGTGTAAAGTCCAGATTCTAGCTTTCGGTTGTATTTCTCATCTTCGTCCATCTGCAAAATATAGGAAGGGATATTATATTTTGGGTAAAACCATTAATTCAATATGGCAAGCAGGAACCAAATAAGTACGTAAACTACCTCAAAGTCATCAAGTTGAACCTGATTCAATCGTTCAGTTTCTGCTTTAACTCTACCAGAATATCTGGAGAGAAAAAACAATGGTAATTTAGTGTGCTTAAATGAGAATATATACATCAAATCAAGAGCGCTCACTTTAAGCTTCTTAACTATCAAGCTTTGAACAAACCAATGAAATAAAATAATCATAAACTCCACAGAGAGAAGAGGATGAGCCAACCTACCTCATGTATAGTTCCATTAGCCTGTCTATCTTCTCACATTCATTTTCAACAAATTTACTTAATAATCTCTCTCTTCTAGAACCCCTCAAAATTCCACCTGGAAAAATATATAGGCCTTTCAAGTTCTAAGTCACAAAAGAAAAAAGTATTAAAAAACATAAATTCATGGTCTAAAATGCATATTTTAATAACAACCAGATATGCCACTTCAAAAAAAAAGAAAATCAAATCTGATGTCCTTTTTCCCAGCTACAAAAATATAATGTTATTAAATATAGTGCATATAGTTTAGTTGTTTGCTCAGGAAACCACCATGCACATCGTCAGATTCATTTTTCTGTTCTATTTTCCCTTTTATATATATATATATATATAAAGTTAAATACCCCCCTTCCCCAGCATGATCAACAGACTGTTTATGCGGGTTGTTGATTAAATACCCCCCTTCCCCAACCAAAAAACAAAACCCCAAAAAAGAAGGGAAAAAACAAAAAAAGGTTCCATGTTGCAGCATACCAATATTTTGGATAGCTATCTGAATTACCACATCTCAACTAACACAGAGACACTATATACCAACTTGGCTTCTACCACTTATATTCATAGATAGATGACAACCATAAGATTCATGGGAGAAAAGAAATGCTCAAAATTAGATAAGTTGGCATCCAAAGGCATAATACTAAATGATAGCAAAATGCCAGCAAGAATTCAGCATAGAGCAACACAATTATCCAGTTCACTATTTCTTGTTCATGAAGACAACACCACTAGAAGCACATCTAACTGAAACACAATGGGGGTAAATATATAGAACCCCCCCCCCCCCCCTCCCAAAAAAAGAAAGGCAAATTAACAATGTATAGAAACAGTAAAATCATAATGAACATGCAAGATATGTGCTTCAGGTGGCCAATTCAATAAAATTAGGAAGAGACAAAAAGCTATGGTATGAAATTCAAAGATAAAACTCCCGTGGCTTTCATCCCATATAAGTTAAGTAAAAGATTTAAGTAATGTCAGAGATATTATTAGAAGTATTATAAATTAAAGAAAAAATAACATTTCATATCATAGCTTCTTGTCTCTTGTCAGAGATATTATAAGAAATATTATAAATTAAAGGAAAAAATAACATTTCTAGGCCTTTTATTAGCTTAAGCTACTGGGACAATTAGTTCCTCTATCTGGTATCAAAGGCTTCCTGACCAAATGGTTACTAATTCAATCCTTGCTAGTCCCATTTTCCCAATCTAGGCATATTTCAATGCGAGACCATGCCTGAAGCCCAAAGGGATATCACATAGGAGTGTGTGCTACAGATACATATATAATAAAAACCATTGCTCAATCATCTCCAACCAGCTCTGGCTTTAGCAAGAGTTGGCTCCTTGACAACTAACTATACTGCAATGCCAATTACACAAATTTTGAGGAGAACCAGAATTTCCATGTCATGGAGTGGCAAGCGTCAAATGAGGCATCTGGCATAAATGAATGAAAATGGCAGTGTAAAGATTATAAACTAAACATCAAGTGTAAAAACCAATGAGACTTATCTAAAATGTACACAAGCTATTTGAGGTACAGCACATAATAAAATTCTCAGTTTGATCATGGCCAACCGTCTACAGTAGCCCCGTCAGATGTATGATGCTCTGTATTTGCAGTGCAACAAACAGTGGCTTGACCTCAGTGGACATAAAATCAAGGAAAATGACGTAGACAAGTTTGCAATGCCAGTCACTCACCAACTACCAACTAATACATTCCAAGTGAAAACTTAAATTCAACTTCACTTGCCTGCTTACCAAATAATGAAGCAATCAATGACACAATGCGCTCCTCTAATTCCTCTTGATAGCGTTCTTTCTTGTTCTTCTTGCTGATGGGAATCTATGTAGTACAACATACAACTGGTCAGTGTTACCAGGATCTATCTATAAAATGCTTATGGAATCACATTTCCAAAGTGAAAAAGGTTGTTTTTGTCTTGTTTTTTTTTTTTTTTGGGGTGGGGGGGGGGGGGAATTGAAGCTTGAAAAAAATTAATAATTTGCATTTTTTTTGGCAGATAATAATTGAAATTTTGATATTAAAATATTATGAACTTAAAAATGATTGTCCAAACATCATGTGTGTCAATATTTGATGCACGTCTTAAAATGTGCCATGCACACACAAGAAGAGAGGTATTTTTACCCCAAAGGTCTTGACTCCAGCAGGAATACAAATGCTACTCTTTTACTTTCATATTTGTCACTCAAATAGATTAAGATTTTTATCTTATATGAAGAAGGCAGCAGAGATGGCAAACTTGCAACCCTTAATCAATTTTGTAAAACAGCAGGCTTCCCTCTCTTTGTGACATCATCATAAAAGTTTATTCCATTTCTTACTTCTGTTGGTGGACAAATATAATCAGTGGCATACCTTCTGAATATTGTCAAGCCATCAAATATTTAAGCATCAGTTCTGGCTGGTACAATTCTAGAACCGAGAATATGACTTGGACTTAAAATTATAATGAACTTAAACATAGACTTCCGTAGAGTATGAATATTACAAACCAGCCATTATTCATTGAGTTAATGATAACATAAAAACAGACAATTTATAAAATATAATTGTGCCGCAAATAAGCTATGCATAACAAAGGAAAGTTGTATCACTTGCCTTACCCATAAAAGCTGCAAATGCTGTCTTCAAGCCTAAAACATCCACAAACCGTTCACAAGCAGGAGGGTACTTGGTCATTGCAAAATCAAGCGCCCTTATAGCCGAGCCATAAGCCAATTTCTTTTGTTTCATAATAATTATCATCAATTCGACTCCTTCAGCCTTCACAAATCTTTCCTTGTTCTCCAACGGCATCAATAAACAGCACAAACAATCAAACAGATTCTCCACCATCTCTGCCTCATCCGAGCTCTTGGGATCCTTAGACTTATACATGGCTACAGCCTGAAGCACCACATCTACGCCATTCATCTGTCCTAACTTTTTCTGATTCGCCGTGCTGTTCTGCAGCAAAATCGCCAATATCTCCGAAGCATACTGCTTATTACCATCGAATTCCCTAACTTTAATCTTCCCCAACAACCATTTCAAGAACTTGGTTTTCTCACAAACCATTTCTGCCACTGCTGGCTTCACCTCAATCAAATTCTCTATCGTTGCAAGCGTATTATAAACCGCAGCCATCTCATCCGGATCAGAATCCGACAACCGATGCAAATTTTGAACCAGCAACTCAAGCGCACTGTTTTCAACCAAAGTATCGACTAAAACCCTCGCAGGCTCATCGTTATCTTCGAGTACATCTTCATCGGTCAAGTCTTGAAGCAATTGGACAACGTCGATGGCAATGTCAGTGTTGTCGTGGTTCAACAAATCTACGATGGATGGCACGACATTAAGACTGACGAGGTCAGGATATAGTTCCGGAGCTCCTGCGAGGACTTTGAGCTTCTGAAGCTCTTCATGGAGCTCAACCTCTGAATCGGAAAAGCGATCAGGTTGGTTCGGGTACTTGAGGCGTGCTTCGATGTTGTCCTTCAGGCGGCGTTCGAAGGAGAGGACGAGTTTCTTGAGGGTTTTGAGGTCAATCACTTCGACGGCGCTCTGGGATTTCTCTACGGCTTCGAGCAGAGAGAGGTCGATGTCGTTGTTGTTGTTGCTGCTATCGTTGAATCCGTTGGAGGAGACTGCTGCTGGCGGCGGCGAGGATGGCGAAACGATGTCGTCAAACTTGCGTTTGGATGCGTGGTTCCGCTCATTTGCGACTTCCATCGTCGCCGAAGATAAGCTGTGATGAACCCTACCACTACCTATTCTCTCAGGCAGAAGAGTCTCCGCAGCTTCAGAATATCTTGTTAGAAAATAGAAAGTAAAAACCACTTCTTCGGCGAGTTTAGGAATTTAAATCATTTAATTTAAGAAGAAAAAAAATGTTAAAATTATTATGTTCATTTCTTTAAATTTATTTCATTTTAAATTTAAAGTAATTTTCATAGTGGCAAAAAAAATTAATTTTTTTCTTATTATTTATAACAGAAATTACAAATAAAGAGAGTATTTGTCAGGCGTATTAAATACATAACAAGGAACATTCGGATCGTCCCAATTACAGCATCAGTCTATTGCATCTTAATTGAAGTAAAAAGGCAATACAAATCGGGTTGTAATATCAATTTTATGTACATTCAAAAGATCATCTATAGCATTTTTTATTTTTTATTTTTCCCTTTGTGAGGACTTTAATGGAGCAGCAAAATAATGTTATTGTGTAATGTTAATGAAGGCTGAGTCTTGTTATTACGTGACGCGAATGTTTTCTTTTAGCAATGTTTTTCTTTTGCACCTAATAAAAATGATCATCATTCAGCATAGTTTTTCTTTTGCATTAACCGAACTTATGAAGAAAGAACTTTAATGTAGCAGCAAATTGATTTTTAACAAAAGGAATAACACCCAATTTTTTATTTCTTTTGTATTAACCGTAGGTATGAAAAAAGGAATAGCGAACAGGAACACCTTATGCAACACATGTATAAAATGTATGCCTCGTGTTGGGAAGTAGCAATGCACAAAGTTCCTATGCAATAAGCTGCACATATGTATAAAATGTATGTCTCAAAATTTTTCATTTTCTTTATAGGATAATAAAGCTACTCTAAAGCAATTTAGTTTTATTAGTTTTTTTTTATGGTAAGTTTTACTAAATGCTATTTTTTTATTTGTTAATTTACTTTGAAGTTCTATTTTTTCTTTTTTTTCATTTGCAGTATAAATGTCACTTTATCAACTTATTTAGTTATTTGAAATACCAAACTTTTATAATATTATAAATTTTAGTAATTAAATATGTGTTTAGACTCTTATTTCAAAATCATGTTTGTATAAAAACTATCAACATTTATTTCCTGTAAAACGTGGTTTGCTTCCTACAAATGCCTGTCCAAACATGCTATAAGAAGGTTAATCAATATACAATCATTATTATACAAATATGTGTCCTGTGTGACATTACTATATTTAGTAATTTGTGTCTTGTTATGTAGAGCAAATTAAATATATAGAAACAAAAGTGAGACAATAAATGTATACCTTTATTTCTATTCTAAATTTTAATGACTGTTTCATTACATTATAAAAGATACATAAAGCATTATAAATTTCAATATACACCATTTGGCTTGAGGTGTTTGTTTAGCAAGACCAAAACATGCAACTTTAGCATCAAGGTTGTTTTCAAGCAATAGGTTGGACTCTTTCAAATCTCTATGCATTACACAGGGCTTTGAGTCTTCATGCAGGTATGCAAGTCCTCTTGTAGCATCAAGCACAATCTTCATTCGGTGTCTCAATCCAAAGGACAATTTATTCCTAAGAGATCTGCTGCAAATTAAGGCAAATTTCAATCCTGAGGCATAAAACCAATTCTGAAACAAAAGATGCTTGGTATAATAATAAACTAAGAAAAACATGTAAATCTCAAGATTATAGACTAGCTAATTCTTACAATCTTATTAAAATTTTGTTTACTTGCAGTGTCTTGAAACACTTGCAAACTAAGCCTTGAATTTCCTGAACCTCTATCAGTTAATCTTTTTCCAGTCAATCACCAAAATTTAAACAAATTCTAGCATAGCCTGAAACCATGGACTTAGGAACCTCATATCCTTTGCCATAGCCATGAGAAGCAGGTTGGTGAATCTTCTCAAAGTAGATCAATTAAAGAGCTGGGCTATATTTTTGCTTCTATTTCTTTTGACAACTTTTTCCCATGAAACAAGAGTACAAGCTACATTTTCAGAGAAGAGTTTCAGACTTGCAATAAACTACAGAGCAATGGAGTACATGACAACTAAGAATGAGAGGTAAGTGACCGGAAATAATGTTTCAATAACAAAACAATCCATTTACTTAGATTTTAAATGAGAAAGTCCTAATGTTGAAATAGTAATAACAAATTGGTACAACTTTACTTCATCTTTACAAATAATCTGACAAGTTTTGTGTCATTTCTATAGAATTTACATTTCTAAATCAATTAAGAAGGTTCCTAAAAACAGCATTTTGTTCGAATTTTAACTAAAATTTTTTAGAGCACCATTTACAAACTCAATTGTTTAAATTGCAATTCCTCTTTCACCCAAATATGACATCTGGAATATTGTTGCAGCAACTTCATTTGTTTAAGTGAAGATGTTTCAACGAGGAAATAAATCAATTTAATATATTTAAACTTAAAATCAAAATTTGCAATAGTTTCAAAGAGACATGGAGAAGATCAATTTAAACGAGGCATAAAATCAACTCTAATCAGAACCGACAATAATAATTATCATAGTAGTCGACTAGGCGTGTCTTTTGAAAGCATTTTTTTTATTATATTATGTTAACTCCTACTGCATGTCCAAAATTTCTACTATATATGTATATATTTATGGCAAAAGAGATCATATCATTGGGAACTTGCAAATTCAGACCAAAGGTGTCTCACAAGTCAGGAGCCTGAGTGATTAACTATGGTTGAGGTGAGAAAAGCCAAATAAGCAAGCTATTATTTGACATGCGTATATATGACAAAACTAGAATGCCATGGCTGAATCGCTATTTTTTGAAGGAGGGTTTATAAGAAGAGGAGGGGAGATCAAACAAAGAAAAAGAAATGACAATCAAGAAAAATTTTGAAAAAATCAACAATACCTTCAATTATGGCTCCCACGCTCAAATCACCTTCAGTCATTGCTTCAAGCTCAAAAATGTGAAGGGCAACAGGAGAGCCTCCCATGGCCATTGTAAGAAGCTTCTGGGCTGTTTTGAGCCTTGCTCTACATCTTGACGAATTGGAGTTTAGATCATTTCAAGTGCGAAACTTGTAAATATCTCTAAAAGATAAAAAGAAAAGGAAAAGTGGAAGAAAATAGAGAGAATAAGCTTTATACACACTCTTAGTTTTTGTCTTACATTCTTTCTTTTCTATTTCTATGACACTTTACAAACTCACATTTCAAAGGATCCAAATTATAACAAGGAATAGAAGAGAAAGAAGTTGATAGCAACTCAAGACAGAGAAGTAGACTGTAGACAGTAGACAACAAAGGAACCATTAGTAGTGTTTAAAATTAATCAAAACCAATCAATTTTAAGATTTTATACTAAACCAAATCCTCATATATATTAATATCTTATTTAATTAATGTTCTTGTTAATAGTTAGTTATTAATCACAATACTAATCCCTTATAAATAATGCAAAATTACTTAGTTTTAAAATATAATTCATATAACACACATATGTGTATGTATATGTGCATTGTTTTTATAAAGTAAATGAATGATTTAGCTCATAAAACTTATTCTCCTTTCAATTTGGTCTTTCCAAGATAAAATCTCATAATCTGGTCTCTAAAACATATTTATCAATCAAAATAGTCTTTTCATTTGATAAAATTACAACCACTTAATAAACAAGTCACAATAACAATAACAACAATAACAACAACAAAGTTTTTGCAACAAACGTTTAGCCACGATTATTGAAACCATGGTTAAAACCTATTTTAACAATAGTTTCAATAATTGTGACTAAGTCTTAGGGTTTAGCCATGGTTTATTAAACATGGCTAAACCAAGGCTTAGCTACAATTCAACATGAATCATGGTTAAACCATACAACTTTGCCATGGTTTATACTAAATTATGGATAAGGCATGGTTTAGCCATAATTTATATGAATCATGGCTAAACCAATTTTTGGTTAGTTATGATTCAGTGTAAACCATGGCTAAGCCACTTAATTTATCCTCTCCTTCTGTCATTCATGAAGCACACTAGCAGCCAACGCCCCTATTCACATAACTCTAAGAGTTGTCCCACCTAAACCTTTATCGCTTGATCCATGCTCACAACATTCTTAGCCTTTTCCTCTTTGACATCTCAGCCATCTATCTAGCTAGTATGCCATTCTCCTTTTCCTCCATGGCTTCAACATCTCAACTAATACACCATCAGTGAGTACGCCATCTTCACCCATTTTTGCTTCCCATCTATTTGCCTTGCCTTCAGTTTACATTGGGGAAAGAGGAATGCTTTAAGTCTTAAATTTCATCTTCATTACAACAAACCTGAAAGCTTATTGGATTTGTTGTTGGGTTTACATTGTTGGATTTGTTGCACACCACCATTACTATTTAAGTTGTAAGAGAATTAAGTAACATTTTGCATATTAAAATAGTTGAAGGCATGATTTTCTTTCTTGAAAAATTACTGTGAATTGCTCATTTATTTTTCTAGAATTGGTGATTAAAGCAATGATTGACTCTTTTTTAGTTTAAAACTTCATTAATTCTAAAATAAAGCTTTAGCAATTAAACTATGATAGAAACAAGGATAGAAACAACTAAAAAGAAAAAAAAAAGTAATAAGAATGGATTCACGATAGAAGTTTGTGAAATTGAATGGTGGTGTATTGGTAAGTTGGTTTATGTTATGATAGTTATGGTACCACTATGTCCCTAAAAGGTGCTATTAGACTATGCAAAATTATGTATGTATTTAAAATTTATGGTAGACAAGTCACATGTAGGCTTGGGCTTAATTAATTAATGTAACTTGCATAATTGAAATACATATTTAAGGTGTTTAAGATTTTGATTTATAGAAAGGAAGAAGTATGCAAAAAGTGAGTTAAAGAAGAAAAGGAAAAGAGACTCCAAAAATAAAAAAGTTTAAGGAAGCTAGCTATTGGGTGGCTTCACTCACCATTTTAAAGCAAAAGTCAAAACGGTGACATGACGGTGCCCCTTGTGATAATTTCTCTTTTATTATATTTTAACTTTGTGTGTTGCTAATACATAAGAATATAAGAATGCAACTACTTAACTTATTCGTCCAAATACTACTAACAACTCATGAGATAGGGACAACTGACTTATGTGCATTAAAGCTTTCATCATCTCTAATTGAAAATGATTTAGCATTTGTTGTTAAAGGCTTAAGGCCATTTATTTTACACACGTTATATGAGCTTTACTTAATTTGGGTTCAAATTTTAATTGCCACTATAAAGACGGAGCTTTACTTTATTTTTACACATGCTATATGCCTTTGACAATTATGACCTTGACCCATGTTATAAAGCAAGTTATTCTTTTTTATTCATTGAATTTAGTAACCTTTTTTGTCATAAATTGCATTCTGATTTTTTTCTTTAAAATAGAAAAATTGTATTTCAATTGTTAAAGAACGAAGGGTGGTTATATTCAAATTATGGTTAGGCTATGCTTAATCGGTTAAAAAAGAAGTTAAGAGAGACTTTTTTAGAATTAGTTGGTGATTAGTGATATTGGTAAGCATTAATAACACACACACACATATATTAATAATATTATTATTAAACCTTATTTCTAAATAAAATTTCTTAATAATTATACAAAATTAATATCACATAATGTAACACCATAATGACTTAACTCTAACTAAATCCCCATTAGGCTTGATTCCATATGATTTTCAATGAAAATAACCAAAACCATGGTATTTCAATTCTTTAAAACGGGGTTCAACTGCTCATAATTTGCCCCGTGGATCCTATGAATCCATCAATCACATTCTCTAATCAGAAAATTTTAGGACTTCAAAAATTTTTAACTTTTTTTTCCTTTTTTTGTTGTTGTTACACATAATACCTTGGATATACTTACTCTCCTCAATTTTTAAATAAAAGTTAGGTCTTATTGGTTTGTATACTTACACATATGATTTCTAATAAAAACGACTAAAATCGTGGTATTTCAATCCTTTAAAACGGGGTTCAACTGCTCATAATTTGCCTCATAGGTCCTATGAACCCATCAATCACATTCTCTACTCAGAAAATTTCACGACTTTGAAAATTTTCAGCTTTTTTTTTTCCTTTTTTGTTGTTGTTACACATAATATCTTGGATATGCTTACTCTCCTCAATTTTTAAATAAAAGTTAGGTCTTATTGGTTTATAAATTATATGAACACATACTTAGTAAGGCAATTTCTTTTTAAATATTAAAATGTTAAAGTTTCTTTTTTTTTTTTAGTTTCAAAAATAGATAGGTCTTAGATTGCTAAGCCTTGAAATACTAATGAATTTTTAGATGAACTGAATGGATTTTTAAACTTTGTATATTCCTATAAAAGGGTTGAGGGCAAAATAATATGCTCATATCCTAAATACTGATTTAAGAAATGGTATATTAAAGAAAATGTGTATGATCACTTGATTTTTAAACCATTCTCATAAGGATATAATTTCTAGGATAAGCATGGGGAGAGACTTAGACATGAACCTCCTATAAGAGCTTAGTCAAGTCCATAAATGAGAGAATAACATATTTGTAGGGATAATTCTATGCAAGATATATGTCATGACCCAAAATTTAAGTCATGACTAGCGCAAAAGCTAAACTAATTTAATGATTAACTTAGCTTAACAAGCCTAAAAGATTATCCTTAACTAAATCATAACCAGATTTATGCAATTATAATAACCCCCATTTTCCAAAAGTATACATGTATAGTATACTATGTTTTATTCTCATAAACCATTTCATAAACATCATTTAGGAGCTGCCGAAAATTTGGCAAAACCTCCCTTGAAAATTGATCATACCACATTTGTATAAATAGCCATAATCTAGTAACCAATACATATATCAAGTAGCTTGAACAATAATATATAATAATGGCCATATCAAGGCCTACAAAACATCAAAACAACCGTGCAACCTAAAACACTCTTAACTAGCCATAGATGTGACACTGGGTCTAACACAAGCACCATTGACCAAAAGTACGTACCAAAAGCATCTAGGAAGCAAGCAAGTCCCAAAACTCTTTAGTGTATTATCTACTAATTTGGAAAAAAAATAAACATAAATAATGTGCTAAGCTAAATACTAGCTTAGTGAACAGATAAATATTAAAGTGCATGAAAGGGGAAACAAGCGCAATTAGAATCTTTTGTAATAGAGCATTCAAGTCATTAATAAGACCATATTTCAATTTATATCACAAGGTACATCACTTTATTTGAATAATGGTTCCATAAATATAAAATATAATTTAAAGTCCAATAATTTAAATATGGAAAAAGGTACTATAGGCATAATAATTACTACACTGATTGCCACTACACGGTGCATATACCACAAAGGATGTATTATATCATTTCATTATTGAGTTTTCCCTATACAAGGGATTTGTCACATCATTTTATCATTGTGTTTTCCCTACACAAGGAATTGTCACATCATTTCATTATTGAGTTTTTCCTACACTAAGAATTGTCACATTATTTCATCACCGAACTTTCATACACAAGGGATATATAACATCTCAACTAATGCCATTACACATTTTCCATCATATCATCTTAGTTAGGTACACCTTGGGTTCTAACCAAGCCCCATCCATCACTTTCGAATATAATAAGATTAAATATATGAGAGAGGTTAAAAAGGACTATTAACAAAACAAAATTTTGAGTTAACTATATATTAGTTCAAGTCAACTACAAGTCAATTTCAATCAACTACAAATCAATTTCAAGTTAACTACAACCATTTACAAGTTGATTGCATAGTTAAAGAAGGAGTGAAAGAGATTAAAATAGAATAAATGAATAAATAAAATAATGTAAGAGAAACCTTGTTAATTAAAGATAATTTAATAATACACAATAAAATAGAGATTTTCCACTATGCCCATTAATTTACTCAAAGGTATATGTATATACATCTCATGCTATACATTTCTCATACCCTATAATTCCCACATCATAGGCACATAGATTCTATTTCTCATATATCTCATATGACATCTCTTATCAATAATTTGTTGTGGCTTAGAATTCCTTCCATCATATTGTTACCACTTTTTTTACATACATATATGGTATCATATATGCATTTACACATATATACAACTATAAGCAAATATATATCCTTTCAACATGACACATGATTACAGGTTTTAAAACAAGAATTTTCCTCCCTAAAGACACAGAACATACAAACATTAAACATGAAAGTTGGGCACTAAAACATGATTAAGGAGTGAAATGAAAGTTGTCACTTTGCTATTTACGCCCTCATTAATTGGGACCAATAGTAGAGGTCCCTTCTCCTATTGCTTGGATTAAACTTTGATTAAAAGAGCCTTTTTGGTCTCACCTAAAATTACATTCATCATGAAAATATTATTATAGCTACTGAATTAGCACCCAAAATTATTAATTTAACCAAATATATTCTATAATATCTGAACTCCTAAATTTTGTCTAACTTTACTATCTAATTACAAACCTTAGATTTAGTTTTATTTTTCTTCAATCTAAGCTTCTGTAAATTAAATAAAGCTTAAATGTTACCTTATGGAGCTTAATAATATAAGTTGGAAGGGTTAATTTACCACTTTGAAGGTCCAACAATCAAAGCCCCAAATTTTGGAAGCTTACCCATGACCAAAACTAGAAGAGAAAGCTACAAAATATTCAAGCTTGAACAAAGCATGGAAAAGGATGAAAAATGATGGAAGAAAATGAAGGAGGGAAGAGAAAAACTCACCTTTACAAAATCCACAAAAATCCATGGTCGACTGGTGCAAGATGAGGAAGATAAAGTAACGACTAATAGGAGAAAATTGGCAATGGAGCATACTAAAACAATGAGCTAACGACGAGATAGGTGAAGAAAAATGGAGTTTGCAACTGGAAGAAATGCCACACGTTGCTTCCCTAAAGAGGAAAGCTATAGAAATGTAGAACAGGATGAATCTTTGGGAAAAAGTGAGAAAAGAATAGAAAAAAAGAGGAAGAAATAAGGTAAGTGGGATTATTTTATATTATTTGGCTAAAATAGATCTTTTGTCTTAGGAGAGTTTAATATACTTTAAGTTAAGTCCTTAAAATATCTTAAAAAGTCTCAAGCCAAATCTACAAACTCTATAATCATTTTAAAAATTCATTTAATCTTTAACTGATACAAAAAATAATTTACTTTGTATAATAAGCATTGTTTATAAGCTCCACACTTTATTTTTTAACTAATAAGGACCTAATAGAAATTTAATGTTTTATTTTATTTTTTACTTTTTTAGGCATTACAACATGGTTCATGAGGCATTCAAGGCTTATGAAAACAAATGTGTGGAAGCACAAGCCAAAAAACACAATATGTGCCCAAAGTTATTAATTATCAAATCTGTTCCTATCTAATGGAAAACTATTGGATCAAATGACAAAGACACTATTTAAAAAAAGATGGCTTTTCCTAGATGAAATAAAAATTAGATTCATGTAACACAAGAAAGGTTTCCTATTCCTTAGCCAAAAAGGTATGTGACCATGAAATTGGGATTAAGTGAAATAGAATTGACTAGGTGGTAAAGTCATGGAAACACCTATTTCTTCCATATTTTGGACCTTAGCTCCATGGAATAACATGCTATTATGTAAACATGGAAGAATTGAAATCTTAGATCAAAACATCATGTATGGATGGTATGAACTATCTAAACAAGAATTCTTAAAGAGCAAACAACCAAAGCTATTATTCACTATATCAAAAAATGTCTATTAATGAAAGATGTAAATCCATTGGAAAATAAAAAACACACATGCTAGATGAAATGGTTGTTGCTATCTGCTCCAATAATAAATCATTGGTTTAACTAAATAACTAAATAAAATGGATAAACCTTTCTTTCTCTTTGTCTTAGGTAGATGGACCTTATCAATTAAAAGATCCCTTGTATGGATAATACACATTCCAATATAGAGGTAGGTATGAAACTATGAATAGAAGATGTTGTGTGAGTATTTATAGGACCTAAATTATCAATAGACCCTCCAAGCATATTGAAAATTTATCCTAGAGTTGCTTTATCGACTAGATCACTTAGATAAGCACCCATGTTAGTCACTTTCATTCCTCTCATTAAACCATCTATAACACTTATAGCTACAATTTTGACTCAATTATTTCTTAATAATTGTTATACTTTACAAGTCATATTAATTTGTTGACCAACAATATCTTGACTATAACGAACAACGAAAACCGTAAGGAACATTAGTTTCGTAAAATGACAAAATGAGCCGTATAAAAGCAAGTCTCCTGAAATAATCTAGAAAAGGTCTAAAAAATTTTGAGTTGAGGCCCTAAGCTCCTAAAAATGATAATTCCAAACTCAGACAGAAAGAAAAAATGAGCTAAGATAATAAAATGAAATTGTTATAAAATTTGATAAAACATAATGGTATTTCATAAATAAGTGAAATTTTTGGGAAACATATAAGAGGGCTTTTTAAATGAAAATCTTAAGTTTCCCAGGGCTCTCAGAGATCCTAAAATCCATGGAAGGACTCGAGACAGTTAAAGCTCCTCCTGTATACGTTTTTTAATGTCAATTAACCTGAATTTTAACGGATTTGTTCGGGAAGGTTTTAGCTCCGATTTGAGTAATTCAAAAGGTATTTTATAAAATTAGGAACTTAAATTTTATAATAAGAAAGATGGTTCTAAAAAAAGAGCTAAAACGAAGCCCAAAAAAAATGTCATGACCGAAAGGACAAAATAGAAATTTTTTAAAAGAATGCTTCTTGAAACTTCTTTAAGTGGGATGCTTCTTTCTTCTCTCCATTTAGCTGACTTACTTCTGCCTAAAAATAGAGAGGAAGACTAGAATTTTTAAGCGCATAAGAGAGGAGACAAAAGAAGGAGAAAAGGGCCAAGAAAAGGTATAGAATTCATAGATTTTCTTAGTTCTTCCTTAAGCAAAGTTGTTCTTCTCCTTCTCCTTTTTCCTCTTATAGTTTTCTTGAAATATTTGGTGTTGTTTTGGGGGCAAAATAGAGAGGAAAAATTCGTGTTTGAAGGGAGGTAGCCAAGGAAAGTGAAAAGCAACCAAGAGAAAGTAAGAAAACAAGGTAAAACTTCTATCCTTTAATAGCTTCTCTTTCCCTCTCCTCCTTATATGTTTCATCCAACATAAGCCCAATTCCTAGGGGCTATTTTCTATCCAAACCAAGGAGGGATTAAAGGTTTTAGAGTGCAAGGATTAAGAATATATCATTAGAATCAAGTAAAAGTATTAAAAAACAAGATAGGATTATTAGGGATTCAAGTGCTCTCTTGAAAATCTAATTTAATATCATTATTCCTAGGCTTAAATGAGTACTTGAATAAGTCCCTAAGATCCCTAAAAACCTCCTCACATGCATCTCCCATCAAGAAAATAAAGAACACTTCATGGCTCCCTCAATGATGCATAGTTTTGGCCAAGAGAGGAAGTAACATATAAGGAGTGTTTTAAATTCTTCGAAACTTAGAATTATATCATATATGATGGGAGAGTATGAAAAGAAGTCTTAGAAAAAATTTAGAAATCATAGAAAGTGAGATGGCCTTATATGTTCCATAATGTGACTTAAGGAAGCAACATGTACTTAGACTCTTTGTTTTAATTGTGTGATGACTCCAAGAGGCTTAAAAGGAGTCAAGAATCATATATGAAAGGAAAGAATGGAGCCTAGACTTCAAATAATGGATTTTGCTTCATTAAGTGCAATTAGAAATGATAGTTGAACCATAAGATAATGTTAGAGTTCCAAATAGATAGGTAGCTTTGAGAATGGTTCCAAGAGTCTAATTGGTTCCTATCTTATGTATTTAGGCCAAGGGAAACAAGTCCCACCTAGTTGTGAGTGTGTAGTCATGGGAGGAGATCTAAATTCAAGAGAAAAAGGGTGCTTATGTGGCAAAGGTAGCTCTCTCATGCATAAATGTGTGTTTTCCTTGTCTTTGAATGTGTATATGTGTGTTTAAAGCTATGAAATATGTTCTAGTATATGCCTATGTTCCATGGAACCATAGTGTTGCATTATGTTTATAAATGATGTGTAGCAAATTTGCATTAGTTTACTTGAGTGTGGAGAAACCAAAAACCTTTCAACTTCGGTGAGGATGAGCTAAGAGCTCTTAGAAATGGTTGGGACCAAGAGGAAGTCTCCCAAGAGCAAGGCTTAGTTCATGGCCTTTGAGAAAAAGAGTGAGGCAAGTCTAAGAATCTTGAAGAAAGTGGGTGAGGCTAATCCAGCAAACTTATATATGCCATGTGTGATTTGTGGAAATGCTAAGAATATATCTTGAATTATTTTAAATGGTAGTATGCTCATACATGCATTTTAAAACTTGTATTACATTTTTTATGCATAATTGAATGAGGGATGAGCTATTGAAAATTTTTGAATCTCATCCTCTCATTTCCAATATCTTAACATGCTAGGTGGAGTCAATGAGCAAGGTAATGGAAGCCAACAAGGAGGGAGATGAAGAATTTGCATCAATATGTATAGTTTTGTTTATATTGTAACCATAGGAGTGGCTTATGATGTAACCCTTTTATGGAATTGATTTATAATCATTGGAACACATGTAATTACTCTAATATTTGATATATGTATGAGCTTTGGCATTAAATGAATGTATTTATAGTTTTTGGCCTCTTGATGGCAAGAAGGGGATTATGTATTCTTGGGTATAGCTTGGGATTGGAGAGTGACTTTGTAATTTTTGGGTTTATAGACTTGTAAGACATGTTTAGTATGTTATTTTAGTGCATTCTCACATACCCAAGTAGCCACACAAACCTTAGAAGCTAATTTGGACACTCTTATACCATAAAAAGGCATTAAAATAGCCATAATGGAACTCTATAGCACAATTTGACTAAATGGACTAATTTTTTTATGAACTTTTGCAAACATGTAGAGCTCATTAAAAGATTTTTGGGAAGCTGAAGTGCAAAAAAAATAGAACTCTATAGAATTAGTTATGAATTTTTAAAGTTGGGATTTTCAAATGGTTCTGGTATGTGCACTGTTAATATAGTCATATTTGTGTTCTATGTCATCCAATAGATAAATGGTATCTAATACTTGTAAAATTTTATAAATGTAAATTAGAGGTCATAAGCTTTCTGTAACCACTAAGATCACCTCATTTGGAGGTTTGATAAAAAAGTTATGCATTTTTAAAATTTGCTATTAGTATCAATAGCGCCACCTGAGTCTAGTTACTATTTCATATATTTTCAGTGGCTAAAAACATTTGTTTCATTCTAGAATTATGTTTAACATAAATTTAACATCTGTAACTTTCCAGAATGACCAAATGTATATGATTTTAATTTTTATAAAATTAGTTATGAATTTTAGAAATTTATATCAATAATCTGTGACAATAGCCTAGACAACAGAGACTTCAGTGGTTTTTCGAATGTCAAACATCTTCCTCTTAATGATTCATGAGCTGAAACTATTTTTTACCATGGGGTAGATGTCTAGAGTTTTCTAGCATGGTATAGTTTAATGGATTTCAATTTTTGTGGATTTAATTATGAATTTTTAAAATTGTGATAGAAAAACTACAAATTTGATCGTGGCTGCATTATGAAAATTGGTGTGTTTCATCCACTTGTATGAGTTTCAAGCCACTTTCTTGGATGGTTTTGAATTGTATTAGTGTAATTAAATATAAGAATGAGTTTAATGAGTTCCCTTAGTCCATGGAATGCCAAATGAAACATTTATCAGTTACGCAACGCAAGAAAATTTTATATTTTAATATCTTTTTTTTTGAACTCATATGCTTTATGGAATAAAACCTAAAAATGGTATGAAATAAGTTATGGTATGATAGTGTTATATTGACCTTAGTGATGGTCAACAAAATTTGCATTAAGGTTATAAGAAGTACCCAAAATTGTCTTTTTTTTATTATTGAAGTTGTATCATGTCAAGTGTTTTGATATTGGAGTTGTTGGCTAATGATTTTGAACATGCAAATATTCCACCTTTTTTATATGAGATCAAGACAATTATCAATAAATTGGGTCTCAACTACACCAAAATTGTCTAGGTTAAGAGTTGAAAATATGATTTTCAATTATAGGGAGTATTATAACATGAATTGAAAGATTGAAGGTAATCGTGTTAATCAAGGGAATCAATTTTGTCAATTATAAGTACTATTTTCACTATGATATGATAGTATTTTGAAAATAATAATTGGTGTTGGTTATAATTCTTAGGGATTTCTTTACCATAATGGATTATATACAACATACTTTTGTTTTAGGTATATGGATGGCTGTTTTGAGTTAATTTAATCCTCTATTTAGAGTCTCTACTTTAAGATGGTAGTAAGACCTATTTAACCTCTCTTCCTATGTTCCATCCAATTTTTGAGTGAGTATTGTGCAACTAAAATGTTATCAATTTAGTAAGTATAAAGCATTTGTGGAAGATATTTAGTGGGTTAATAAACACTAAAAGTTGCTTGATCATTCAATGGTTTAATGAACACTAGAAATTGCTATTATTTTTTGGTATGAAGTGCTAAGTTAGTGTTTAATTTTTGGGTATAAAGTTCTATATCATGGGATGAACTATTATTGTTATATTGTTGGTTTTTACTACTAAAATATTTAAAGAACCCTTTCTTCAAATTAAAATATCTATGCTTCATAGTTTCTAAGTTACAATATTATCTTAGTAGATTATCATAGTTGTATTTATGCCTAAAAAATAAAACACCCACCTCTAGTATTTGCAATCTAAGCACCAAAAGAAGTTAGTTCAATAAGAAAAAGTTACTTCAAGAAGAAGAACATTGGTTAGGGATTAGTTGTTAGAAAATTATTACATTGGTTATTTAGCTGTTGATTTTCTTAAAAATTGTTTGTCTGAAAATTAGCTTTGTTGTTCTTCTCATAATTGTTGTTACAAGCATGCAAGGAAAAACAAAAAGAAAAAAGAAGACAAAACAATAGTTTAATAGAAAAAATTATTTTGTAAGAGTGATTCAAAATGCCACCTTTAATTTTAATAGTCTAATTAAATAAATTGTAGCTAAACCACAGTTTAGCAATAATTTTTTCAATGATTAACTAAAATCATGATTAAATTCTTTACACCGGATAATTTAACAACAAATATAGAAACTATCACTAAAAGATTTAGATTAACAAAAAAACTGCGACTAAAGCCTTGGCTTTTTGTAGTGAATTAACATATGATATAAATTGGAGCTTACATAGCCATTAATTAATTAATGATATAGACTTAGCCATATATTCTAAACCCAACATGAGATAATTTTGTCTTATTTCACAAATTATATGTCTTCATCTATTGATTAAAAATAGTTATCCGCATATGGTATAGTGTATTTGTAGACAATAAATGATGGCGTGGGTAAATGGTCTTACAAAAATTCAAGAGACAAACACATTTGGCCTATATAAATACTATGAGAAAATATGCAAACCGTGTGGGTATGATCAAGCATGAAAATGCTGAAACAATGAGTTTGTGGAATTTGTAATTCCATATTCAGATTTCATATGGCCATGTTATTTATTTGGTTAGTATTAAGCCGTGTGAAAAATAATTTGTATTTAATTTGTAGAAATGCCCTATACATATTTTGTAAAATACTTTAAGGGTAAAAGCTAGCAAACAAGTAATAAGAATTCACAAAAGTTGTGAATTATGAATATTCACATATTAAATTACCTTATCACCTGTGATCTGTTTTAAATGGTGTAACAAGAATATTGTATTTGGGGTGAGTAAAAATTGTGAAATTCTTGTGAAAGCCACAATACCCATCTATAATGGCTATGGGGTACGATATTTATGGATCCAAAATGAGTTCACTTAATTTTATTGGCACTTTTATTATTTGAAAATTGTTATACAATATTGTGAATTGTGCATTTCATTTTTGCAACAAGAATTTCATTATGAAAGTAACCAAAATATTGTTATTGATGTTGGCGTAAACTTCTTTGTGATCAATGCATAAATTGATTTTAACAATTCAAAGGAGATGATTATATACCATAAATAAAATTTAAGAAATTAAGCATTTGATGTTAATGATCGAGGACATTCCCATTGTACAAAAAGGTACCATGATATTAAGTTTTTGGTTACATGATTAAATTTGAAAAGTTTCTTAATAAGTATATGTTTATATTTCATTGGCTAATATTATTTTATGTTGAAAAGAATAAATGTGAATATATTGTGTGATTAGATACCTTCCAATAATAGTTGTGAAGTTTTACCCATATGTGATACTAAAGTGCATAAAAATTGTTTGACCATTTATTGTGATGAATACTATTATTTACTTGGATTCTCTGAATTATGATATTTTGTAAAATTATAGCTAGAGTCATTGCAAAATCCAGATACATCAAGGGGGATAGGTCTCATGCCCGTAAAGATTATAAACAATCTCTGAGAGTATATCCTCCTTGTGATTAGAGATCCTAAGAACTTGGTTCAAAGGGAAAAACGAATCATAGAGTGGTTATTGATAAATGCACCTCTATAAAAGTCTCAGGAAATGTCCGTTCCTTTGTCATTAAGTTTTACAATTTACTGCGTATTAGTGCTCGTGCCTTACACCTGTAAGGCACTACACTCACTTCAGACTTATTATGCATCGAGAGGCCCAAGCAAAGTCTATTGACATGAGTCAAGATCGGGCATGAGTAGGAAAGTTGCCAAGATAGACCCATATACATAAAAAAGAGGAGTTTGGACCACAGCATTTTTTTTAATTTTCTATCAATTTTTAATAGAGAGAGATAAAAAGTAAGTAAAATTTATTATTGAAGTAAGTTTCACATATTTAAATATGATTTACCATTTAAGTGAATTATATATATTATATATCTATTTCTCTTTAGAATTGAGAATAAATTAAAAAAAAAATGAATCCAAACTCATAAAAGAGAAGGAAGACAGAGTATGTATCATAGGAATTCTTGCATGCCTTTATTATGCCGGAGGAGAAGGAGGAGGAGGATGCAATTAATATGGGAGGATGGGTTTCAAAAAACTCCTAATGAAATCTACCCCTCCAGAGCCAGGAACCTCATTCACTTCCAATCTAAGGAAAAAAAAAAAAAATTGAATTAGACCATAAGATCATGTCATTAAAGTATAATTTTTAAAAAAATAAATGTTATATTTCAAAATGAGAGGTGCGATCAACATAAAATACGAGTCTAACCTTATGTCTAAAAGCCCAACCCAAAGACATGTAGTGCATGTTTGGATTGGCGTTGGAGAGGGAAGAGAATCACGTTTGCAACCCATCAAACGTAGAAGCAACAAAAGGATACTTTGTCAAAACGTGGTTTTGAAGCAATGAAACACTAAACCAAACAGGCTAGTAGTCTACCTTTTACTAGTCCTAATACAATATTCCATTTCCAAGACATTAACAATGTTGTGTATCTGAGATCCACCATATTTCATTTTAAATAATCTCTTTCCACACATGACCAAGTCTTGTAGAAATTTTGACATAATCTCTCTTGAAAATTGAGCCTTTCAAAATTTTTGCAATAACCCAAACAAAATGATTTAACCAAAAAGAGCTTGATCCTTATTAGCTATACCATCTACATCAGAGGAGGAAATCCTTTCTGTGGCTTGTGAAGCTATAACAAGAGTATAAAATTTAATTTATACAAACTCAGTAAAATAAATGCCACCCATGCGAGACTATACGGGGCTTACCCAAAGGAAACGCTTGCTTGCACAAATTTGCGGAAGAAAACTCTGGCTCAACTCTAACATTTGAAAAACTAAACATTTGCCAACTAAATAATCTGCCATGAATAAATACAGAATCAAGTATGTAAATAAATAGTCATATGAAGCATCATGTATACATATCTTGGGAAACATTTCAATTTGACATTCATGCTTGTCAATATAATGAACAAATTTTAAACTTCCAAACATGAAAACATGCATTGAATATTTATTGTTACAATAATCACAATCGAATGAAAAAATGATAATAATAAACTAAATATACAACTTTCAACAAATGTATTGAAGAATTTCGAAATCATACTTTTTCAAAACCTTTCCGTGGATCACCTGCACTCCTTGTGGACTTTGGTATCGGCCAAGGTGTTAAAAAGGTTAATAAAACTACATTCTATATCTAATCTTTCCATAAAATGTTATTATCGTATATGGAATTATATTAATTTAGTTCGCTCGTAAACATTTCTTATAAGTAACTAACATAAAAATTTGTAGAAAAAATTTCTGAAATTATTCCCATTGATTCTATACATGTGTTAATAATTTATAAATCAAGAATTTGCAATATTATTAAAATATTTCTTGATTGAATGTTAATGCAATTGGAATTTGAGAATTTTAAGAAATCATGATATTTAACAAAACAATAAGAATTCAAGGTAAAAAAAAAAAATGAAATCATCCCTGTCTTATTCTCCACTCTCACGACTCTCCACCCGTTGTTCTACTTCTCTGCGTGCACAGGGGATGATCTAATGAACGGGCTTGAGAGGGGTTTCTTGCAATACTTTTTTTTTTTTAATTTTATTTTGCCTCTCTTTGAATCTCCTTTCTTTTATTTTGGGATTTGGGCTAGGAGAATTTGGGCCCAAAAGATTCAACTTGAGAATACCAAAAACAAAATTTTCTAAAATATAAATACAATTAAGTTTTTTTGGGTATTTTTTTGAATTTTTTTGAATTTTAAAAAGCAGCACGGACAAAATTTGGCGTTATTACTTTTTTGTATTTTTCTTAATTCACTATTCCTTAATTTAAACAAAAGTCCCGTTAAAATACAATGTTAAGATGGGCCAAATGTTATACTTCACTTTTGTTTATGTTAGTATACTTGTACACTATAGGTGCTCTATAATCCACACACAGGATCCTCACTTTCATGATGTTTCTATGTCATGTTGCGTCTGTTAATTTTTGAGAGGAAAGCTCTCATATTACGGACATGATTGTTTGTATATTTGGTAGAGTCATGTTTTCATGGGAGACTTTGCCCAATTTTTTTGTAAGAAATTCATGTGTTCAACATAATGACAACTCATATTATTCCCATGTGATAAATTCGCAATATATATTTGCTTATGGACTAAGTTTATTTTTAAATCTTATAAGTCTCTAAAGGTACCAATTTTTAATAGTAAACTAAGGGACTTGTCATAGGTTTTTCATTAGTTTTTAACTATTTTGCACCTATTTTTTTTATAAATTTGCAATTGTATTTAATTTGATGCAATTTAGAGTTTATTCGTTAAAAAATCTCCAAAAGGACTAAACTGAAATAATTTCAAAAATTAGCTTTTACTTGTAAATAAGTTTTTCGGTAATTCAATATTTTCTATAGAAGCTCTTACTATATTCATGCAAATAATTAGTTTAATTTTGGTTTTATAGCTTTAAATTTTTATATTTCATATTTTAATTTGTTTTGTAGGGACTTAGTTGTAAATAAACAAATTTTGCACATGTTGGAGGCAATTTGGAGGAGCTCAAGAACTCGAGTACAATTATTTTTGAAAGGCTTGCTTAAGCTTCTTGTCATAATGAGAAGTAACTATTTGTTGCAATGAGTGATTCATCCAAATTCAAATTTCACAACATCACTTCATCATCTTGATGAACGTGTTTTTTTATAAATTTCTTTTAATATATGATTTTGTAGACTTCTTTAAAAAAAATATTTTCATATTTTTTTTAGAGATGTTTTGTTTTTTCTATAATTCAACATCTAATAGCATTTTTTTAAGGAGGATTGTGGATCTAAATCGTCTTTAGAGGTATATTTTTATATTCCTAAGGTAGAATTGCATTATAATGATCTATTTTTTGTATTTTATGATGATCTAATACACTTTTCTATAGTTTTTTTAATTAGTCTTTTGTGTTTTTTGTTTAATTTCATTGATCGAATTTTGTTTTATGTTGATTAATTATTAGTTGTGATAATTTCTTTCTAATTAAAGTATGATTATTGGTGTAATTGTATATATTTAATGCTCATAGTGACTTTTTTTTTTTAATTTTGGTACAAAGTTCATTGATTTACTCTTAAATAACATGACAATAGATTTATAAGTTAACAATCAAACAAAAATGTTTCGAATTTTGATAAGGCAGAGATTGGTTAGTGTTAATAAAGTGACATCGATTAATGTTCACTAATTTATGCATAATATAATTACTAGTTAGCTTACATTTAAGGTGTTTGATTAATTGATGTTTGGACAATCAGTATGAAATGCAACATGGTAATAGGCTACTATGTTGATTAATCTAATAATTCACAGAACATAAAGTATATATCCTATTTAACCATAGTATGTATTGATGAGTTAGATATGCACGTCACAAAATGTAAAGTGCATATCCTATCCAACCATAGTATGCACTGATGAGTTAGATACTTATGATTATTGTCTCAAGAGATGTGAGCAAACAACAATATTAGAAATTAGTTTATCCTAACTAAAATGTTAGAAATGAGCTTTGTGCTTCAAAATGCATCAAAACTATAATAAAATTGGTATTTTCTTTATCTAGAGTCTAAGATAAAGAGTCTTTGCACCTGCACATTGATTTAAATTGTACTTAGGATAGAGATGGTCCTTCCTCCTCATGGTTACTAGTGACTAAGTTTATTTTAGGACAATAGTTAAAGTAATGTAACTTAAGCTAATATAAAAATAAAAAAATTAATTAAATTTATTATTTAGATACGCATTTTCATAGAATTGACTTTAAATTTGAGAAATTATATTATTTAGAATGATTGATATATTTATCAGATTTAGTAATTTAATTAACTAATCTCATATAATTATATTTTTATATTTCTACAAACACGCTTAATAAATGTATAATACATGCACAGGCACTGAAGCGTTCACCAGAATCCCATGCCAATCACTCTTTTGGGTGTGGGGGCGTGACATATATCATCAGATTCATGTATTGATTGTTGGATTTCATGCAGCTGAGCAATTAAATTTTAATATTTTCTTGTACTTTACCTAAACTAGATCTATTCCTAATTCTAAGGCCCTTGGTGACATTCTTCATTTAAAAAAATAATCAATATGCTCAAGAGCCCACCACAGTATTCTGTGCACCATGAACAACATATTTACAGTCCTGATCGGTCAACCACGTACCTTTGAATATAAAAGGCCGGGTTATATACGACACTTTCAAATTCAAGTGAACAAAAAGGAGGAAGTGATGAATAGAAGACACTTCACGCTCATTAAGAGGAAGAGCAATATCCCAATCAGGATTACAAATGGCACGATACAAAGTCTCTCTCACACTTCATCTTGTCCTTATCTTTCATTAGCCCACGTAAACCTGTTCCTGTTGAAATTAGATCAACTAAACCAACTAGCTAACAAAGTTATAGAAATCAACCGTGCCAAGAGTAGAATTATAGCAACTAAAGTTTGTCAGCAGTGTTTAAAATTTAATTAAAGTCACCATGTGATAACTAGGGACAAGATATGTAAGTCGTTATAGAATTATAATATCGACATCATCTAGGAAGGCCATAATGCATATGCAAACTTGAATCTATTCCGGAGACAAACCTAAGTTATCTTTATAGAGTAGAAAGATTTTTTTAAGGGAATGAAAATAAAATAAAATAGAATCCTATAATTTAAAATTACATTTAGTATAACAAATACTTTTTTTATTTTGATGTTTTATAGAGTAAAAATAATTTAAAATAGAAATAAAAGATTGAGCAAATAATAAAAATATCTCAGAACCAAAAAAATATTAAAAAACTAATTTTTGTTAATTACTATAAAACAAAAAGAGAAAATTACAGTTAAAATTTTCAAGTTAGAGATATTTATAAATTTGTATTGACAGAGATTAAATTTTAAAATTATTCTAAAAGATTTAATTAAAGATAAAAAATTTTAACTATGTAGTAAAATTGTAGTTTAAGACCTCAAATTTAAATTTTTTATTCTTGATTGGGTTTTTTTAAAATAATTTAAAATTTTAAAGTCATTTTGTATAAAATATTATTATTATTTGAGGAAAAATAATTTTTTTTTCTTTTTTTCCATTTTTATCAGTAACTTTTCTTACTAATTTGAGTATAATAAACAGTATCACAAAAACAAGGAATGAAATCCATCAGCATTCCTCTTCCAACCTATCAAATACACTTGATTTTTTCCCTCTCCTTCCTCATCCTCTCCCATTGTACTCTCCAATACTAAATGCTGCACTGAATGTTAATTCCTATTCCAAGCAACCAGAGCGCCACCTTTCCTACCCTGCACATTTGCACCTACATAGTAATTATGAAGACCAAAACTTCTGACTTTGTACGAGACCTTCTCAATTGATCGATAATAGAGTCTCAGATAAAAAATATCATTGCACTGTTGGAGGCTAACATACTCATCGTCAAAGGAACATTATCAGTAGAAGAAATTTTAGTGGAATCAGAAACACCATATGAACCAGGAATCGATCCGAAAGTAGGAGGATGACGAAACAACATATCATGAGCGATAGAAGGAGAAGCAAGCACGCAAACTTTTTTCTCTGTGTCCGAAGGTCAAACTGTTTTTCCAGTTTATTACCAAAAACCTGAGGTATCAAAGGACGAAATAAATACAGAACTTGATGCTCATTGACCCGATGACTGAGTACACATTGTTGACAAGGAAAAGAAAATCATATCAAAATAAAAGTACCAGTTAATAGGAGAGATCGGAAATGGATCGTGAGTCTCCAGGCTATGAATGAAGATACGTCGAAACCAGACCACAGGTAGGCTGAGATTGCAAATTAGTATGCCCCAAATACCAGGAAAAGATATGCCATGAGCGTTTAATTGGACAATGAGATCCAATCTCGAATTTGAAGGAACCTGTGCAGTGGCCCAATCAATCAATATCGGTATATATATTATATTTCTACTGCAAGGCACGTTAATTATATAAATAATACAGTTTTGTATTTTGAGTTGTATATTATTATTTTTTTGAAAATCTTTTTCTTTTTAATTTTTTAAAAAGGATTTGTATAAGATCCTTATAGCTACACTACTATTATAAAGAATTTTCAGTTAGAGACTACAAGGCCCTAAGACTCATATGGTACAAGGGTAGATTTTAACTCACTTCAGACTCATTTAACACAGACATTATACAAAACTTTCATTTTCCTCTCATTTTCTCTTGTGATTCCAAATAAGGCCTTGGTTGATCTCCGAAAGTAGACTCCATGGTGGGATCCAAATAAAATAAATGGTTAAGCTCCTCCCGTCATTTACCTTGGTTTGAGTTTACCACGTGCATGTCACTAAGCTATGACCCTTCAAAGGAAAAAAAAAAATCAATAGATTAAACATTAATTCTTATTGTCAAGCATAATTAATGTGATGAAGAATGCGTCATTTTAACATTCACCTCAATCACTCAAGTTAGACTACCTGTTAATACGTAATTATTCAGTTATATTAATAAAATTTAATAATAGATTTATTGACATGAATTAAATTAAAATTATACAAACTCAAATATAAAATTTTAAATTATAAAAATTAAGTTAAATATTGAATAAAAATTTGACTAAAAGAATCATTTGACAAATATGAATAATAATTGAGTAAAATTTAGAATAATAATATAATAATATATATATATATGAAAGCGTGAACGGCAGGATTCGAACCTGTGCGGGCAGAGCCCACATGATTTCTAGTCATGCCCGATAACCACTCCGGCACGTCCACGTTTGGCGATGAAGCTTCTTGAATATTTTACTAATCAATGAAGATCGTGTCTCTGTCCATGGCTTATGTATAGATCCAGATAGTGTCTCTTTCAATCGAAAGACTTTTACAGTGCGTTTGGATTGAAAGAAAAGTGGGGAGGAGGAGGAAAACGAAATTTTTCTCCATTTAGTTCAGAGAGAAAACTGGGGAGAAAAATACAGTGGATCCCATGTGTTTTTTTTCTCTCCGAAATGGAGAGATTGGAGGGAAAAATGGGAGCGTCTTTACATAAAATAATAAATATATATTTAATAAGTTTTTTTAAATATTTTAATTAGTTAATTAAAAAATTAATGTTATAATTAATTTTTATTATTAAATTAATTAATATATTTTACAAAATAATAATATTTTGTAATATAGAAATTAATAAATGATATATAATTTTAAAAAAAAAATTTCGACTACATTGCAGTCGGACATATATGTATATTCGACTGCAATGCAGTCGGACAATGCTGTCCGACTGCAAGTTGGTCTCAGCAATGTCCGACTGCATTGTAGTCGGACACACATATATATATATATATATATTATATTATATATTATATCTTATATATATTATAATATAATATAATATTTATTATATTTTATATTTAAATTAATTAATATATATTAAAATAATATTAATATTTATAATGTTAAAATAATAATTTATAAATATTTTTTTATAACATAAATTTAATTAATTTAAAGAATAAATATTTTTAAATTATTTTTAAAATTTAAATATATGTTTTTTACTAAAATTTTTTGTTTTATTCAAAAAATAATTTTTTGAAATTATTTAAATATTATTTAAATTAATTTTTATATCTTTTATTATTCTTATTTCTTAAAAAAAATATATGTAAAAATTTAAAATAATAATAAAATTATTATTAAATTAAATTAATATATATATATTTATACGTTTTCTCTCCCTCCAATTCTCCCTCCATCTAAATGCACGGGGAATTTTCAATTTTCTCTTCCCTCGCCTCTTCTCCTCTCTTTTCTCTCCCTCTCCTTTTCTCTTCTCCCATCCAAACAAAGCAGGAAAAGTTAAAATTTTTCATCCATTAACTATATTTGAAAATTTCTTTTTATTCTTTAATTTTAATTTATTTTTTAAACTTTATTTTAAGTTTCTTTTTATCTCTTAATTTATTTGATTTTAATTTTATTTCTTTAACTTTAATTCATTTCATCTCTTAATTACTTTCATTCTTTAATTTATATAACCATTAATTTTAAAAGTTATTCAAAATATTTTTTCCTTTAACAACTATTAAATTCAAATGCTTATCAAAAAGTTTTATGTTGTTCACTAAGATGAAATCATTAATTATACTAGAGTAAAGTGAATAAAAACAAAATTGAAAGATAAAAATAAAATTTAAAATAAAGTTAAAGAATTAAATTAAAATTAAAAAAGTTAAGAGAGAAAAATAAAATTTATAAAAATATTAAAAATCAAATTTAAACTAAATAAAATTAAAAGATAAAAATAAAATAAAAAATAAAAAACATATATTAAAATTTTTATATTTTTAAATTATTTTAAAAAAGTTTTAAAATAGAAATTTAATCTACATAAAATAATTATAGTTTAAAATTTTAAATTAAAAGATATTTTAAAATGATTTAAAATAATTTAAAATTTAAAATGTTTTAATATAAATATTTTAACGTAACTGGAATTTTCTCGATTTCCAATTTTGGAGTGACTCATCTAGGGGTGTTCATAGGTTCGGTTTGGTTCGGTTTTAGGGTTTAGGGTTTAGGGTAAAACCGAACCAAACCAACCTTGTCGGTTCAACAATTTTTTGGACTTTTTCAATTTTAAATTCTAATCGGTTTGGTTCGGTTTTTGTTCGGTTTGGTCCGGTTTGGTTCATGTTTTTTTGGCCAAAAATATTTTTTTAAGATTTTATTCTTTGCAATATATAAAATTTAATTTCTAATATTATGCATCTTATTAAATTTTAACCAATAATAATATATTTATAATTTATTATTTTTATTTTTATTTTTAGTCTAAAAAACACTCATAAATTGACAAAAAATTTTTGAAAAGTAAAAGAAATAAAATAAAATAAAAATAATATTTTATAATAAAATAGTATAAGTAACTTATCAATTTGGTTCGGTTTAACCGAACCAAACATGTCATGAACCGACAACCAAACCAAATTAATTAATTTTAAATTTAAAAAATCAAACCAAATCAAATTATTTATTAATTAATTTTTATTGATTTGATTCAATTTAAATGATTTAGTTCGATTTTGTTCACCCCCTAAACACATCTATCTATTCACAAACTGTTCCCCACCGCCGTAATCTCACTCGTCTCTTCTCTCTCTCTCTTCCTGTATATTTAAATATCTGACAACTTTTACAGAAAAGCCCCTCAATGACCAGGAAGAAGAAGGGAACCTTCTGTCTTATGCTCTGGAAATTTCAGCTAAAAATGGGTCCTTCCTGTAAACCCAGATTATCTACCCTTTACATATACAACGCCTATTCTTACACACACTTCCAGAGCTTCTCTGCCGTGTCACTGATCCTTGAAGAGTAAAGGGCTTCTTCCCTTCTGCACATTTTTACCAATACCAACGATGGGTCAGAAAAGGGTTCTGCTACTCGGCGGCGATTACATGGAAGACTACGAAGTACCTGCGCTTCCTTCCCTGATTACTCCTCTTTTTTGTAGTTTAGTTTCTTCTATGTTCATCTCTTTACTCTTTTTGGTTCTTTGATTCGTATTTTGCAGGCGATGGTTCCATTCCAAGCTTTGCAAGCCTACGGCGTCGCCGTCGACGCCGTTTGCCCCGGAAAGAAAGCCGGAGATGTCTGCCGCACCGCTTGTCCATCAGATTTCTGGTCATCAGGTATCGGTACCGAGAAATCTTTCTTGGTTTGGTTTATAATTTAGCATCGAACGTTAGATGTTTGATCTTGATTGTTGATTTATTTATGCATTTTCTCGCTTTCAGACTTATTCCGAGACTCGTGGTCACAATTTTCTACTCAATGCGACGTTTGATGAAGTCGAAGTCGAAAGCTACGATGGCTTAATACTACCGGGTGGAAGGGCGCCAGAGTATCTTGCTCACGATCCAAATGTTGTGAACTTGGTGATCAAATTTGCGAGTTCTAGGAAAGCAATCGCTTCCATTTGTCATGGGCAGTTGATTCTGGCGGCCGCAGACGCTGCTAAAGGTCGCAAGTGCACGGCATTTCCTCCAGTTAGACCGGCACTAGTTGCTTCTGGTGCTCATTGGATTGAACCTGAAACCCTGCGTCGACAGTGGTTGATGGTAATCTCATCACTGCGGCTACATATTTAGGGCATCCGGAGTTTATTCGCCATTTTGTGAAGGCTTTAGGAGGCAACATCAGTGGCCCGAATAAAGGATTTTGTTTCTTTGCGGGGTAGGTTCAAATTATTTGATATTTCTTATCTATAAGAATCACGAAACCAAATACTTTCCTGATTTTTGACTAGTTTGTTGATATAGACTTTTGAAGAGTAGAGCTAATGGGTATGTTGTGCTATAAAGAAACTACTGACTTTTAGACTGAGATTTTGTATTTAAATCCAGAAGGTTTCTGTTGGCCAATTTTACCTCCATGCAATATGTCATCCTTGCTGGTGCGGATTGATGAAGACATTTTTCGTTTTGACATTTTCAATTGCAGGATTACATGGAAGACTATGAGGTAGTCGTACCTTTTCAGTCTCTTCAGGCTTTAGGATGCCATGTTGATGCAGTTTGCCCCAAAAAGAAGGCCGGTGACTCTTGTCCAACTGCTATTCATGACTTCGAAGGTGATCAAACTTACAGTGAGAAGCCAGGACATGATTTTGTTTTAAATGCTTCCTATGATGATGTGGATGCCTCAAGCTATGATGCTCTTGTGATACCTGGAGGCCGAGCCCCTGAGTATTTGGCATTGAATGAGTCAGTTATTGCCCTGGTGAAGCATTTCATGGAAAAGAAGAAGCCGGTAGCATCCTATCTGCCATGGGCAACAGATTTTAGCTGCTGCTGATGTTCTGAAGGTATAATTACTAATTCACTTACTTAGAGCTCCCTGTTTGTTATATTTTATTTTTGTATATGCTGTCAAAGTGTCAACAACCATTAGGAGATCGGATATTGGTGATCCTAGGTCTCTCTCTCTCGGCTTTTTTTTTTTGGGGGGGGGGGGGGGGGGGGGGGGGGCTTAAAGAATTGCAAGTTAAAATATTAAGCAATTCTTGTGTTCCAGGCAAAATTGTCTTGAGTGAGTTCTATCTCCTATTCTCGTCATTGGCTGCTTTTACTGCTATCCTGAGTAAAGTTGCATCTTTTTTTTTTTTCCTTCTGACTTATTGCCGTATCTTCAATCTAGAAGTGCTTGATCTTTTGCATTATGTTGGTAGAAGCATAATAGTTATATACGTTGAGAATTGCTGCATCTCCCTCTCATACTTGTTTCTGGGTTGGCGTGGATGTTCTGGTATTTTAAAAATATGCGGTCAGATTCACTGTGGTTTCATCTGGTTTTATTTGGAGCGAATGGCTGGCGGACAATTCTGGTCTCGTTACTCTAGTTTATCAATTCCACAGCTTCTTTATTCTTATTATTGTTCTTTTAAATATATTCTCCTTACATTCAACTTATACAAGCACTGTAATCCTGTCTTCACTTATCTTTATGTTTGCTGTCACTTATCAAACAACAGGACGAGTACTATAAAATTTTGGAACAAATCATACATAAATGAAAATATCTAAGGGTGGACAGATGTTAACTTGAACAACTGACTCCTTTAATTGCGTTGTTATGTGGAGCTATTCTAACCGTCAATGTCTCCTCTTGTTTGATTAATTCTGCTGTCTTTTGTAAGGCTTGACAGGTTCTGGTTGACCATGGGAATGGTAACTTTAGTTGTAAGAGTTTTTTATAATTCAGTTGTGATCTCTCTTTGTTAGCTATTTTCTCGTTTGTGAAAGCAGGTTTAAATAAACTGAATGAGAGACATTGAATATTATGGATAGAAAAGGATCATATTTCAACCTTTCATCATACCCTTATTGCAGTTGTTGGTACAGAATTTAAAAATTTTCAGGTTACAGTGTTTCATTTATGCACTTCCAAAATGACATGCTTATATTACTTGTACAGGGAAGGAAGTGTACTGCGTACCCGGCTGTGAAGCTTATGTGGTTCTAGCAGGAGCAACATGGTTGGAACCTGATCCGATACATCGATGCTTCACTGATGGAAAATTGGTTACCGGAGCTGCATGGCCGGGCCATCCTGAGTTCATTTCCCAGTTGATGGTACTACTTGGTATTCATGTATCTTTCTAGTTGTTTTTTGTATGTTGTGTATACTTGGCTCAAAGTATCTTTCTACTCAGTACTGCTTTATGTATGCATGTGCCCCACAAGATGTGTGTAGTGTGTACTAGTGAGGCTTATGTTGTATGGCTTTGAGAACGATGAATGTTAATATAATGGAAATAAAGTCGTTATCTTTCTTTCCTGTATAATCTGTTTCTTTGACCAGGAGGATCCCAGGTCGATGGTATGGCAAAATTTTCTAGAAAAGATTTTTCCCATCTTAGTATAAATACTTCTAGTTTGAATGTTAGTTTCTTGCGTATGGTAAGTTATTTCTATACTTCTGTAAGGTAGCTTTGTCAAGAAAGTTGAGACACAGAAAAATGCTTTTTTGAAAGTTCTTAAAATCATTTATCCGAAGAAAAAAAAGAAGAGTCAACATATTTAGAGATTAGAAAAAAAATATGTTTTAATAAAAAATTTTAATCACCAAGCATGAATGTGTGACATAGTGGTATATTTGGTATGTTGTAAAAGAAGGGGAAATGTAAAAAAAAAAATAGATAGGTAAAGGTAAGGAAAAGAAAAAATTATTTTTATATTTCATTTTTTTTAAATGATTTGATAAGTAAAATAATGATTGATAGATAAAATAATAATTTAAAAATATAATAAACATTACACAATTGTATAAAAGAATTATGTATGCAATGTCTTGTTACCAAACAAGGCATGATAGTCTCAAAGGACCGGAACTGTTGTCTTTGTAGTTATGTCCAGTTCCTAATCAATGCAACTTTTAAAGCTCGCAGCAAAGACTAAATTGGTAGCATCAAGTTGGTATTTATTAATTGTGGTTATGTCCCAGAAAAAATGTGTGGTGTGGAGAATAATAAAACGAGGTATTTCTAATGTCTCTCTTTTAGGTGAACTATTCCACGCTAGGTCAATATGTTGATTTAAGGAAAATGCAGCAAACTTTCAGGACGCCAAGCAAAATACACTGCACAAATCACAGAGTAACTTGCAGGATCAAACTTAGTGGGTGCTGCATTTGCCACTTAAGAATATAGCCAAATATAATTGGTTTTCAATAATTATAGTAGATAGATTGGATGACCATCCTGCCCCATGAAGTGTGGAACCATATGCTGTGAAATGCTGTCTCTTTGTAATTGCAGTTATCCCAACTTTGTACAAGGAATATAACATCTCATATCTAGGAGAGGCATTTTTGGGCAGGCTCAGTTTATATAAGTTCACCAATAAATGTCTAACTTAGATAATTCAAAGGATTCCACTGTATTAAAATTTTATTTTTTTTTATTGTCAAATCTCTTTTATGAGTGGATTTTTGAATATTACCCTAATCTGAACCTACACAAGATTTTTTTGTTTTTGGGTAATGAATAGGATTTAACTGACTAGAAATTATGCACCTTAGACCTACTGGCCAATCTCTATAAACAAAGAATTCTGAATTTTAATGAATTAAAAGTAAATTATTCTAACCTCTTTGAAATCTGGTTAAATTACACCTAACAAACCTTTTATTTTAAAAATTATGCTTAGTTCATATATATTGCAAAAACTTATTTATTTATTTATTTGTTGTCAAAGAAGTTAACTTTTTATACAATAGGTAATTCTAATTTTATTCTTACTATTACAGTAAAAGTAGTTAGGTTGATGTTAAATTTCAACATAAAATTATTATTTTTTTCTCAAAATGATTGTAAAGATAAATGAGTGATTTTTTTTTTGGAAAGAAACACATTGTGTAAAAAGTTAATTTCATTGATTGAAAATAAAATTGGAGGGTGTCAAGTTTTATTTTTAAAACAAAAGGTGTATTATATATAATTAACCAAATTTAAGTGAAGATTAATATATTTTACTCAATATTGTACATCACAATAATCACCAATTCACATGTACTTCCTATTTGTAGGATTGATGTATAATTACACACAAATGTTGAAAAATAAAATGAAGGACAATCATTTTTGTTTTTTCCTTCTACCTTATTACATTTCCACTTTTAGGTTCAAACTCTTAGTCGCCCTTAATTGTACATTACTATACAATATAATTATCTTGCTGATAGTATAGAAGTGGAAGCAGTAGCATTGGATGTAGAGGAAGGAATAGAGGCAGAACTGTCTTCTTTGGCCTCAAATTAGTTTCAACAAAGGCAGGCATAGTGGGTCTCATATGTTGGAATAAGCCTTTGCTTTTGAGTAGAAGAACTACTTCAGACATTGTTGGTCTTATTACAGCAGATGCTTGGGTGCAAAGCAAAGCAATCTCTATGAAATTCTTCACTTCTTCTACATCATAGTCATTAGGGTCTAAGGTATTGTCCACCAACTCTAAGTGCATACCTCTCTCATATAGTTTCCAAGCCTACCAAGTGGGATCAAAGTGAAATGAAATATAAGGGAGAAGATAAGACATAACAAAACTTAAGGGTAACATTTTTTAAAATATCTTTTTAATGTTCTCCGGTAAAATGGAGTAGCTTTTGTGAAAGAGTCAATCATGTAGTTAAAAGTTGTTAAAATTGTCCTAAAGTTGTATCTAAATATTCTCCAAAAACAAAACACCTTTTTAAATAGTTATGAGAATTTTCTTACTTGTTGAAGAAGGAATTCACCTTCACCATCAGCATCAAATTTTAATTCATTGCTTTTTTGGCCACTGATGATTTCTAGGACTACAATACCATAGCTATAGGTATCAACCTTCTCTGATAATTGGCCATGAATTGCATACTCAGGTGCTGTGTATCCCCTAACAAATGCATATTGTTCATGACATAGTTGATCAAGAGAATGACACAAATATGAACACAAAATAGTGCAATATAACAAAATTTGAAATAGATATGTGCAACTTAAAGTATTGTGTCATGTTAGACATAGACATGAACTCTTTCTTAAAGAAATCATGCTTTATAGAGATTAGAAAGAAAAGGTTAAAATTACATATTGTGCAAAATGACTATTCCATTTACCTATATATAATTTTTGTAATATCTTATGTAATAAATGTACTATAACAGAAGTTAAGAAAATTTAAACAAATGCAATTGTTTCAACTTACAATGTTCCTGCAAATTTTGTACTAGATGAGATTGGTTCTCAGGTAGAAGCCTTGCTAATCCAAAATCAGAAATTCTAGTTGAAGATCATCATCCAAGAGGATGTTGTTAGTCTTGATATCTCTATGTATGATACAAACATAGAATTCCTCATGTAGATAGGCCAAACCCTTTGCTGTGCCTAAATTATATCATACCTTTGCTTCCAATTGAGAGAACCTTTCTTTTCACCTATTTCCCATTTTTACACACATTGAAGGGTAAGAAAAAAAGGAAGAGAGAAATATGAAAGTGATTCTCAAAATGTTTAAGATGGAAATTGATATAGATGTTATTAAATTTTTCAATAAATTATGACATATGGATATGTTTGTTAGAGGAGTCAATGATATGTTGTTGAATTGAAAACATGTTCTCCAGTCATAATGTTATTAAGAAACATGGTAGCTAATGCTTAAACAATTGAATGATTGATATAAGATACCAAATAAGAATTTGTCGAGACTGTTGTTTTTCATGTATTCATAAACAAGAATTCTCTCTTGGCCTTTACTGCAACATCCAAGAAGCCGAACAAGATTCCGATGATGAACATTACTTATAAGCTTGACTTCACTTTCAAAATCTTCCTCCATCCTCTTGGTGTGGCCTAAAACTAATTTCTTGACTGCAACTATTTTTCCATCCTTCAAAGTGCCCTATTCATGATGATTAATAATTTCAATAACGAAAATGATTTATTAGAAGGTCTACCTTTGTCATTTTGCAAATCTAGCCTCTCACAACCCATTATGAAAACTCACTTTAGAAACAATCCTTGCTTAAGAACATGATCTACATTGAAATATTAAAATCAAATTAAAATTTACCTTGTATACATCACCAAATCCTCCTTGTCCTAGTTTATTTTCTTCATTGAAATTTTTTGTTGCAGACTTTAAATCCTTGTACTTGTAATTAATGGTCCTTTCAACTCGGTTGCTCCCAATATGTCACCTGTTAAGGAAAATGCAAGTTGAAATCTCTTCATAAATTAATAACCAGTCAGGGATTCATCCCTTCATAAAATAGAAAGAAAAGAAAATCCATAATTTTGTCTTTGGGGAAAAAAAGTGAAAGCCAAAGCATCATATTAGATTATCACAACTTGAGTAATAAAGACTTTTCAAATTGTCTTACTCTAGGAACCCTCTTTGGCCTCTTTGTTCGTCTAATCCAGGTAAATAATGCAAGGAGGATCAAAATAAGTGCTAAACCTCCTACGACTCCACCAATAATGACCCCCTTCTTGCTTGAACCTGCAAGATAGGAGAATCAAGACCCTTATTTTCAAATGAGTCACTTCCACTTCTATAATATAGTCTTTGTATTCCACTTGTGTTAGAATATTCACATTAGACATGATATAACACTTCAAATTACAAATAGATATTTCAAAATTTGTCATGTCCTAGATTTTATATCAGCAAAAATTAAGTATAACCCCTCCAAAAAACATAACGTTTGCATATAACTCTCCATAAAATTACATATAGCTCCATAATCATTTTGTTTATTTTCTTTTTTTTTCCCTCATTCTTCCATTTATATGATACTTACTTTTTTATTAAAATAATTTTTCTTTCATTATATCCCACAATGATGGCCCTCATAAAAAAAATTTTTTCCATCTCCACCTCTGTGTAACCCTGTCTAATAAAAACACTAATCAGATTGTCATGTCATAGTATTTGTGTAACCCCCAAGGTAGCTAAATGCATCAAAACAAAAGGAAGTATATAAAGCTTTGAATGAAGTCTACCTTGTTTCAAGAAGGGTGTGATATCAATGGTCTGGTTATCAGCAAAGAAGGAAGTGTGGAGTATCTCATGAAACAACCAGCATCAAAAGCCCTACATCTGAATTGGGAAGACATCTCTGCAAATTGTTGTACCCAACCTTCAAGCAATCGAGGCACCCACTCTGTGTGACAGTACCAACACATTGAGCAAAGGCATAAATAGATGGACCATTATTAGGCACTTGCGTCTTGGTGGCTGCAGAGAAACCAGAGATTCTGGGTGCTTCTGTTTGGAGATTCATTAGCACTTGTTCTGCAGCTGCAGTAAATGCTGTGGCTTCTCTTGCAGTTTGATTCCCACACGACATGCTATTGCCAGGCTGGGTGGTCTGGTCATAGAAACCACTGCTCTCGTACCTCAACACACCACAAAGTATCCCCTATCATTTTTCCAATCTTAAATATGGATTTTGCTATCAACAGATCCACCTTCTAAGAAGGCGAATCCCCCAAGTTTGGATCATCTCAAAATTTGTGTGTAAAATAAAAAAATACACATTTTATATAGATACCAAATAAATCTAACGACGGATGTGCTCAAACTCTTCATTGCATCCCCCTTCAAAAGTAGGGAAAAAAATTCTTACGTAGATTGAGGGATAAATTATTTTGTTAGTCTTCATAATTGGAAGGTATAAAAATTTATACATCAGCTTTTATAATTGTAGAAATTTTTAATTTGATTTTGATCATTAAATTTTTGCCAACGTATTATAAAATTTTGTTGACACTGTCAATCATATATTGTCTTAGTATTTTGGTTATCTATCATTCATATCTACAATATTGATATGTAAATGATAGAACAAAATTCACCCACCTAAATAGCCGCTAATTAAATTATGTAAATAGGATGAGTTGATATTAGGGGTGTATATAGGTTAAATTTTCACTTAGTCTGGTGGACTTAATTTAACATTACGTCAAGTTAGTTTAGTTGGATCAATAATTTTTGGTAAAAATTATAAAATGATTATTTAAAAAGATAAATTTTTTATATAATTTTTTGTAAAATTATATTTTACTCTTGAAAAAAATAAAATTTGTATATAAATTTTTATAGATTTTCTTTTAAAGAGTATACGGATCAAATAAAATTTGTTAATATGATTAGACCGATATTTCATTTGACCTAACTTAGTATGGTTAATTTTTTTTTATATTTGACACGACCCAATCCAACCTAATATGATTAAATAGGACTAAGTTGGTGGGGCCATGAAGTCATATGTTCACTCTTAATTAATATGAATTATGCATATTTAAGGTATGAAAATATCAAGCCACCTTAGTAGACAAATTAACAAAGTTTTAATAATATCAACTAAACTAAAAATTTTTAAACCTATAGTAAGTCATTCTCTTCCAACTAAAAATTTGTCATGCTCAAAAATTATATTATATGACACTTCTAAATTTAGAAAAATCATTTTAAGAAATTTAAGAGAATATTTTGTTCTAAATATCTAGTAAGTATTATATATCAACCATATTTTTACGTGGGTACTTTTTTTTTCTTCCTTTTAGCGTCATTTCGAAGCATTTAAATATATATATATATATATATAATACCTAGCTCATACGTAACACTGTTTTGAAATTTCGTATTTGGTAATAATATTTTATGACTTTGTATATTGTATTGAAGACACTTTAAATTATACATAAATATTTTATATTTTATTGTGTTATAGTGTTTATATCATTATTGTTTTTTCGTATACATATGTAAGTGTCCATACTTTCATAATTAAAAATGATATGTAATGAAACGTCATTATTGAATATATGAGACAGTTTGCAAATTTAAAGACAATTATCCATTATCATTACTAAAATTAATATATATATATATATATATATAATTTTTTATCAATCTCCAGGTAATCCATGATGTGCATGAACAAAGTCATAAAATCACCGCCGGCGTAGATAGCGAGTAATAATGGTAAAGAAGATAGGGGTCAAGCATGACGCATAATTCTAGATTATGCAACCGGCGACCGCCTTCCGCAACTTGGTCACCGAATGCACTAATTATTCTTGAATCTGTTGGCCGTCCCAGCCTCCTAGATGACGTATTGTAACAATCTTATCTACACCATTTTTGCTTTTTACAAAAATGCCAAACAGTGGGCTATCACACTCTATTTATGTCTCTGTCATATAACTATGTGTTATTTATATATATATATATATATATAGATAAATAAATTATTCCATATATTTTAAAATTTATTTTATGATATTCAATTATTTATCATGATACCTAAATTCTTGTTGGGCCAAGTTACAGACGAAGACATGTTCTGTTTAACTCGCCCTAGTAGTTATCTTTTTTAGTTATCAATATCTTGTCATCTTATACATATATATATATATATATATATATATTTATTTTGATTTCATTTTATACTCTTTGCATGCTTGCAGCTTTTATTACCTATATCTAAACCATCCATACTTCTTAATTTTTTTTATTATTGATGTGCATACTTACTGACTTTTTTTTTTTGTTAAATAATGAAAATACACATGTTTATTTAAGGCTAATTATGTTAGTATAACTTATATTTTACTTGATAATACCAAACTATTTTTTTTATTGATAAAAACATGAGGGTTCTAAAAACCCATTGTTTTGAAATATAATACCTATAAGTTTGTAAAAATATATTTTTATATTATAAATACCAGTTTATAAAGAAAAAAAAAGGCCTGGGTGGCTAACCCAACATAAAATTAGGTTTGTTTGGGTCAGGGCAGGCCACAGGTATAAAAACAAACTCGATATCTTAATCAAACCAGATATCAAACATATTAAATGTCCAACCCGACTTGCCCTCGCTCTACCCATGAATAGTCTAATTCAATTGTTTATCATGGTACCTATATTACAGAGTGATGTCATGACAACCTAAATAATCTCTTGATTAATTATTTTTAAACATCACTTTTTTTACAAATTAAGTCATTAATAACATTAGTTAAAATTAAATTTTATTAAATAATCAATTTAATATTTTGAATTTTGATATTTAATTTGTAATAAAATAATTAATAATAATCAAAATAATACTCAAATTTTAAGAATAATTAATTTCTTGTATGATCTGTTGAACCCACATGTAATAATTGACAAGGGTGCTAGATAGGCGATTCACTATACCCTATTTATAGCTATACCAAATAGTAATTTTCGTTTCTGCTTTTTTTTTTTTTAATTCAAATTATTTTTTTATAGAAAAAGATATTTGATAATTAGACAAAAAATTATTTATTCAAATTAATTATATATATTGAAATTATAAATATCATATATTCTATGTGAAAAAAATCAACAGTTTCTTCTCTTCCTCTCTACTCTTTAATTAATCAATGCACACCACACAAACTAATATCATATATTCTATCAATATTATCACAAGAAATATTTAAATAATTTCGCAATAAATATCTTATCTCTACGCTCGAGCGACTATTTCAAAAAGAAAGAGTCAAACTTCAACTTGGTGGAGTTGTACCTGAGGAAGCAGCCGTCGTAGATGACACGGGCACCATCGGCCCCGGCGGAGCAGTTGCGGATTTGTGCGGCAGCGACAGCGAAGCATGCGACACAGTCGGTGACGGAGAGGTAGTTTCTGCATTGAAAAAGAGCGGAGACGGAGTTGGCTCCGTTGGCTTGCTGTGCCGTGGCAAAGTGCTTGTTTTGGTTGCTGATCTGCTCCCTGAGGTCTCGAAACGTTGCGTTTAGGTTGTCATCGAAGATGGAGAAGTTGGACACGACGTATTTGTGGTATGGGTTGCACGCACTGTCTACAAGATAAGTCTGTGGGTCCGAAACGACGGCGTTAAGGGTCCACCATGACCAGAATATGAAGGTACTTAAGGGCAGGAGATTACGTTGAAGCATCTTTTGTTGAGTAGGTTGGAAATATGTAGATCTGTTAGAAGAGAATGAAGATGAAGAAGGAAAGAAAATGGAGTATAGGAAAGGAGGGGAAGGTGTTTGAAAAAAGACTAAAGGGGATTAGGTTTTACTCTTTAATTTGATGACGACCATGGTGGACTAAAAGAAGAGAGAGGAATCGGCAGCTAAGAAAAATTAGATGACTTAATTATTATTGACGGAGTTTTAATAACATGAACTAAATTAAATTAGTCATTCTCTTTATATGAAAAATTTGTAATGCTCAAAAAATACAATTCTAAATTTAGATAAATCATTTTAAGAAATTTAAGAGAATATTTATTCTAAATATATAATGACTATTATATAACCATATTTTTACAATGTATTTTTTTTTATTCTTTTTAGTGTCATTTTGAAGCATTATAAAAAATATAATACCTAGGTCGTACATAACACTGTTTTGAAATTTTGTATTTGTTAATAATATCTTATGATTTTGTATATTGTATTAAAGATATTTTAAATTATATATAAATTGTTTTAAATTTATTTTATTGTCGTGTTTATATCATTATTTTGTGTGTGTGTGTCTATATAAGTTAAAAGGAAATGATTATTTTTTATTGTTTATTATTATTTGTGAAATCCACACAATTTTTTTTAGATTTCCTACAAAACCCACATCAGTTTTATAACTGCTGCGCATTTACACGGGTAACATTCGAGTTTCATATATATATATATATATATATATATATATCCATGCTTTTATGAATAAAATATAATATCTAACGGAAGCATCATTATTGAATATATAGTATACTAATTTATCAAAAAATATACAGTATACTATGAGACAGTTTGCAAATTTAAAGACAATTATCCATTAGCATTACTATAATTATAATATATATATATATATATATATAATTTTTTGTCAACCTCCCGGTAATTCATGATGTGTCTTAACTAAATCATAAAATAACCGCCGGCAGAGACAAAGAATTAAAATATTATAAAAAAAAACCCAAAATAATGGTCAAGCATGACGGATGATTCTAAATTATGCAACTGGCCACCTGCCTTCCACAACTTGACTCACGGAATGCATTAATGATTCATGAATCTGTCGTCTGTTCTAGCCTCCTGGATGACGTACTGCAACAATCTTGTTTACACCGTTTTTGCTTTTTACAAAAATGCCAAACAATGGACTAACACACTATATTAATGTCTGTCATTTAATCTTGTGTAATGTATATATACAAACATATATAAATTGTTCTATATTTTTAAAAAAATATATTCCATGATATTGAATTGTTTATCATGGTACCTAAATTTTAGAGTAATGTAATGCCAACCTAAATTATATTTTGATGAATTATTTTTATAATATATTTAATAATCATTATTAAAACTACACTTTTTTTACTAATTAATTTACAATATAACACTAGTTAAAATTAAATTTTATTAAATAATCAGTTCAATATTTTTCATTTTGATATTTAAATTGTAATAAAAATTAATGATAATCAAAATAATGCCCATATTTTAGATTGTTATATAATATATTGAACCCTAATAACTAACAATTGTGCTAGATGAGTTACTACAAAAAACCCCTTATTTATTCACAATTTTTTTTCTTTTGCATTTCATGGTTTTTAACCATCGGTAAATGTTTTAGTAGCGGTTGGTCAATTGCCATATATACCACAATGGAAACTCAATTAACAACAATTTTTTTTCAACTGCAAGAATAATTGTTGCAAATTGATAGACTACAATTAGTGGCGGTTATGATTCCATTTGTAGTGGTTGAGGCCCGTTGCAAATAAAGCAAACACATTAGTTATTTTGCATTATTTGTGGTAGTTTAGGTGTTTGATTTTGGCAGTTACTGATTGTCATACCTAGTTTTAACTAACTTATTCATACAATACATGAAGATCAAAGTAAAGTTCACATCCTTTTATAGGTTTTCCAACACCAAAATTAGTCTATTTACAAGTCATACAAAGTTGTAAGGGTCCAAATTTGATTCTTCCTTTTCTTTTATTCATTTTCATCATAAACAACTTTATTCATACTTATTTTATCATGTTTAGCTTGTGAGACACCCTAGGAATGCATACAACCCAAAATGACACATGGACCAAAAATCTATACAAATTTTAAAAATTCATAACTTGGACTATATAACTCCAAATCATGCAAATTAGGTGTCTGAAAATTTTAGAATATGAAATACATGCTATAAAAATTTCAAGTAAAATTGAATTCATTTGCCCTATGAAATGCAATGGAACAATAACCCGGTTCAGTAAAGAAGCCATATATTAGATCCAAACTTTGAAAATGCATATCTTGAGCTACACAAATTCAATTTAGGTGTTCTCAGTGGCTAAGAAAATCTTATAATGTCAACTATATGTTTATAAAATTTCATGAATATTGGAGTTCATTTGGCCCATTAAAGACACAAAACATTAGAGCTGCGCTGGATGAATAGTATAGGATCATTTTAAAAATTCTACACAATTTTGAAAATTCATGAAATATTTTGTACAACTCTAAAAATTCTGGTTCTTAGTTTGTTTGAAAGCTTTAGTAAGGGTCTAAGTTCATTCCAAATCTTGGATTCAAACTACATCATTTAGGCTACTTTTAATATAGGAGTTGTTTATGGCAAATTTAAAACCAAATTTGGTTCCAATTTGGACCATTTGGTGTCTAATTGGTTTCCTTCCACTTTGAGCATATTTCTTTTATCTCAAATGGCATTTCTAACTATTACATACATGCAAAAAGGGTAGGATCAAAATTTTACCCCTTGACACCTAAGAATACACACTTGCATCATACCATCTCATATGCCATTTTCTACCATAATGCATATACAATGTCACAAATGGTCATACATTGATATTTTCATACTTTTGCACATGGTTCCATCATTAAACATGAAGCATCATTATCAAATACATTATAAGTCCATAATGATACATGTGAAGTGTCATATAAACATACAGGACAAAATCTAATACAATAAGATTGCTATTACATCATTTCCCTAATTTTTATGCCTTCTTGTGGTCTTAACATTGGCTTGGTGAACTTGAAATAGTTAGTGGGAGCATGAGGGTGAGATTCGGGAGAATCTCAGTAACTAATGTTAACCATTTCAATACATATAAGAATGCCATGAGTATATGCCATGCATGTGGTGCAAAGATGCTATGCATATGTTTCATGTAAATCAAATGCATCATGTATCATAAAAACTCATTCATTCTCTAGCCATGGCTTCATCATAAACTTGGTAGGTTTAACTCTTCTCAACTTGGGGCCAAGGAAGAGATACTGTGCTCAATTCCATGTCTAATAGGAGCTAGAAGTTGTCTCATTGCCTTTCCATATACATATAGCTCATTTGGTAACATAAACTCATGAAAGCATCAAGTAACAACACACACAAGCATTCAAACTTATTCAAGCACTCAAAAGTATGCAAGAAAGAGAGATAAAACTATCTTAGGACTTGTAGAACTCCAAGCACCCCTAACTCACTTGGTTTTGGTCTTTCTCTTGGCCTTTCTTTACTTAGCACTCACACTTAAGAGTATTTAGGCTAGATGAACCTACACATAACAATTTCAAGACAAATTAATCCCATAGAACTCATTCTGGGCTTCATGATTCTTACTTAATCTTATTAGAGCTCATTGTGATACATAAGTTAGTTTTAGGTCCATAATGAAGCTACCCCTAGTTTTTGCTTTCTAAACCCCAAACTCTTGATTGTTACAAGTCTTATAACTCTTAAGAAATTCATATAGATTACTACATGCTTGGTTAGAAAGGTTTTGATGTGAAATCAAGGGGTGGCTTGATCTTCACAGCATAAGTTGAAGGATAGATAATGGTTTGAGACATGATGAAAACAAATAGCCAATTAACGTTATAGGAATGTTGACTTGCTACTTACACAATACGCCCAACCACGAGCACGATGAACTAACTCATACACCGACGCATTTGGGTCAAAGCATGAATTGGGAGCTTTTACGAACTTGAATCACCAACCTAAGGATAGGTTGGCAAGACAAAGGGTTTTTTTTATTCCAAGGGTAGAAGAGGCTTAGATGTGAATTATAGATGCCAGTGGAAGCAATGAATTGAATTTAGAAAACTTGGTTTGTGAGATAGAAGTTTAGTTCCCATTTAAACATAAAAGAGCAAGCTAGAGTTTGGATTCTTGGATTGAGTTTATGATAACTTCCATGAGTTTAAATGGGGTCATATAACCTAAAAAGAATAAGAGATGAAAGCTAAGACCATGATTTCAAGTGGTTGTTTCATTATGCCATATATGGATCGTATTAGTGTTTTAAGACCAAGTGAGCTAGCTTAGAGTTTTATAAAGCTAGAACTGGTTCCAAGGTTTGATTTGTGTTTCATTTAATGTGTATAGGCCAAGAGAATCAAGAACATCCCCATTGTGTGTGCTTGGCTGAGAGGGAGTAAGAGAAGGGCAATGGGAAAGTTTGTAATTTCTAGCTTGAGGTAGCTTTTTAACTTTTCTCACATATATTTTTTGATTTGTTGCTTGTCTTAGATTGCTTGTATGTGTATTTAAACTATGAGATTTATTTATAGCCATTGATTTAGTGTCTTAATGATGTGATTTGTGAACTTGTTTTGATGTGTGATGGCTTGAATGGACTTGGTGAGATCAAAAGTCCCTTGAAATAGATAAGAAGGAGCCAAAAGTCCCAAAGGATAGGTGAGACAAGGCCAAAAGTCTAAAGAAAGAATGAGGCTAAGTCAAAAGTCCTTAGAAATGAGTGAGACAACTCTAAAAGTCCTAAGAATTTGGGTAAGGCTAAATCAACAACCCTTAGAGCTTATGTTTGATTTGTATGAACTTGTATCACATAAAAAAATGGCTATGTATGTTTTCTACAAGTTTTATAGCATACTTGCATTCCTTGGCTTGAAAATATATCATATATGTATGTTTGAAATGGTAAAAGAGTTATTGGGATTCTTTGAATCTCATTCTTTCCCTCTCATGTTTAACTTTGTCTAGGTGAAATTCAAGGACCAAGAGGTGGAAGCCAAATGTTTTGAAGATGAGTTTTTGACACAGGATAGGGGTTTTTGTATTTTAATGCCAAGAGTTTTGTACAAATGATGTATAGGAGATGTAGATATATGGACATATGTAAAAACATGTATTTATGATGTATGAATGGATTTTGGAACCATATGTACATTTATGAGAAATTTTGACATTCAAATGCCTAGGTATGCCTATGAGTTCTTGTATGTATATGTAAGTTGGAAAGTGATTTTGAGATGTATGAGTATTTGGACCACTTAGGCAGCCTTTTTATGCTAACTTTATCCATTTGGACATGTCTAACTGATTGTGGATAGAGTAGGAGAGTAATTGGTCACATTTTTACTCTATATGGTGCCAAAAAACCAAACTTTTGCAACCTATACCCCAAACTGACCAAATGGACAAATTTATGTATGAAATTTGGTATGAATATAGATATCATCTAGAGCTTTTTTCTGAGCTAAGAATCACTATTTTTGGAGCTCTAGAGAATTAATTATGAATTTTAAAAATTGAAAAAATTATGTAAATTTGGTCTGTGCACTGTTCCTATGATCAGTTTGTGTTTCTATGTCATTCAAGGGTGTTTTTGTATTCTAGAACTATTTTTACTCATTAGTTAACATTTAAAGCTTTCCAGAAAGCTATCATATGTATGATTTTAATTTTTCTAGAATTAGTTATGATTTTTTTTAAATTTATATCAATAACTTGCCCATGCAACTTGAGAATGAAAAATGGAAATTCTGATGTAATGGCTATTGAACCATGATGTAAGCTTCAAAATGGGTTGTTTCTGATTTGCTTGGATATGGTATGGATGAAAATGATTTAAGGTAAGTTTAAATGGCTCATATGGGTAAAAATGAATTATTTCGGTGTCAAATACACATAATTTTGTTGCCAAAGTTTGCAAATTCCATGTAAATAAGTATAAAATGCTTTGATGACTATGGTATAAGGTCTATGAGATTATGGTATTATAGGTTGAAGAGGGTGAGTCAAAACTATTAGGCTTGGAATTAATTCAGGAGTCAATGGCCAAAGTAAAGTTTATCCATGAAAGGCTATTAATTGCTAAAAATAGATAAAAGTCTTATGCCAATTACAAGAGAAGTGATTTAGAATTTGCAATTAGAGATCTTTTGTTTCCATGAGTATTGACAATGGAAGGTGTTTTGAGATTTGGTAAGAAGGGGAAGTTGAGCCTTAGGTACCTTGGGCCATTCAAGATTCTTACAAGTATAAGAAACATAGCTTATCACTTAGCTCTTCCATTGAACTTTGCAAATGTTCACCCTGTCTTTCATGTATCAATGCTTTGAAAGTATCTTCCTAATTCTTCTCACATGCTTTAACTACAAACAATACAGTTGGATGAGTAGCTCTCTCATGAAGAGCAACTTGTGATAATAGTTGATAAACAAGTCAAGAGATTAAAGAACAAAGATATAGCTTTAGTGAAGGTAATATGGTAGAATCATTCTGAGGAAGAAGCAACATGGGAAGTCGAGGAAGCCATACATGAGAAGCATCCATATCTATTTGAATCCTTGGGTAAGGAGCTTACTTGAAATTTGGAGGATCGAATTTCTTAAATAAGGAGAATATGATACCTTGAAAATTTTAAACTTTTCAATTAGATCCCTTATGGTGAAAATGAAGTATAAAAATAAAAATAAAAATAATACTTATTAATATAAAATAAATTGTTTTAGGTTATTAAATAAAGACTAAATAAATGTTTAGATTAATTTTAGGGATTGTAAAATTGTCTTGAGACTTTTCTAAGTAAATTAGATACTTAACTAAAGCACTTTCAACATTATTAAGGCCAAATGGCCAATTTTGCAAAAATATATTAAAGCAATACTCCACTTTATTTCCTTCATCTTTCCCCAAGCATTTTCTTTCTTTATGTTCTCTATTTTGCGTTGCATCATTAGTTCCTCTCCAAAAAAATAAAATGAAAGTGTCACTTTGCTATTTATATACTCATCAATCTTCTTCGTTGTTGAGCTACCTATTTATTTGTCACCTATCCACTACCATTGGCTACCTTTTCCAATGAGTTCCAACTAATGTTTTGATTGTGTGTGACAATAGCACTATTTTTTTTTCCTTCCCTTGTTGACCATGATCCATGGAGCTATAGGTGTTGGTTGGTTTTCTCTTCTTTGCATCTTCTTCCTCCCATCTTTCTTATTCTCCCATGTTGCCTAAACTTGGATTTTCACTACAACTCCTTTTTTCTCTACATATGCCTTGAGTGAGCCTTAAAAATTAGGGGTTCTTTGAATTGCAACTTTACAATGAGAATTAATATTTCCATCTTCTTTCTTTAAGTTCTATTAAGTAAGTTTTAAGCTTAATTTAAATTATGGAAACTTAGATTGAAAAACGTAAATTTAGGATTTGCATTTGAGATAGTGAAGTATGTAAAACTTTTGAGGTTTATATTTTATAGAGCTTATTGGGCTATACAAATAATTGTAGATGCTAATTGAGTTGTTAAAATATTTAATTCATATTGGTTATAATTTTAGATGATACAAAAGAGGCTCTTTCAACTGAAGTTCAACTTTGAGCAATAGAAAATAAGGACATCTACTATTGGTCCCGATCAATAAGTATATAAATAACAAAGTGACACTTTCATCTTATTTGATGTTATGTTTTTGTAGCTCAAATTTTGTTTTATGATTTATACGCTGTGTCTTTAGGGAAACAAAATCAGTGTTTTTTTTAAACTTAAAATAAGGTATTGTGATGCAAGTGTATATGTGTATACATATATATATGATCAAATAATAAATAAATTAATAACCAAATAGATAATTAAGATGTGGTAAAATCACTACTTGTGGAAAGTAAAGGAAAAAAGTTGGGGAAGTGAGAATAGTGATGCATATATATATTTGAAAGAGAATGGTTTAGTGTTATTTGTTTATTCCATGTTTTATGATCACATTATTAATGAGTAAATCATTTTATTGTTTTGTTAACTCATTGTTTTATTTTCAATAAGCTAAATGCTATTTTTAGTGAATTTTATTTTCTACTTCCATCTTTTTAAAATAACTTAATGGATGAGGATCTGGTTAGGAAGTCGTCGCCGTTAGCTTAGGTAACAACCTAGGTGCACCTAGAATGAGCTGTTATTTTGTGATAGCATTGCGATGTGAAATATTTAGTGCCATGACTTGAGATGCATGATGTGTACTATGAAATCACTAAGATATGATATATCTAGTGCAATGATAAGAAATATAATGTTGTGGTTTGTTAGTATAAAGGTACTTGGTGGTTTCGTTCCTTCCTATGATGCTCCACTCCATGATAATTTCTTATTATTTTTTAAAAAATTAGTTTCTAATTGAGAATTTCTTGTTTATGAAATAATTGCCTATCATTTTAGCTATAAATTATAATTTTGCTTAAAATAGTTGTTAATTACTGAATTTCTAGAAACTCAAATGTGTGTTTATTTCACCTCTGTGCACTTTGTTATTTATGTACTCACTAAGCCAATGGTAGACTTATTTTTTTCTTTTATTATTATTTTACAAACCAGTAGGCATAAGAGTGAAGTGATCTAGGAGCTTATGTGCTTCAAGACATATAGAGTATGTGCTTTATTTTGGGCAGTTGGTATTAGACTCCATGATGTGGTGGCATATAAGTGTAGGAACACGTTGGGAATGATAGGCGTCATGTCTTTTGTGGGGTCCTTTAAGGCTATCATGAACTTGTGTATGTATTGTTTATAGATTCTTGATGAAGTATTCTATTGAATGTAACTTGATATTATTGGCATGGGTGTTAGATTGACCTGTTGTACATGTTGGAATGTCTAACTTTTAGGTGAGGTGTTGCCAGATTTCTGGCAACTCCTGGTGAGCTATGTAATATGCGTATATATTTTTGAACATGTGGATTGTATGTGATGGTTGAATCTATGGTGTTATAGTTAGATTTGGATCCCTGAGGCTTGATAGACTTAGCTAATTACTAGATTGGTTCAGCCTATGTGCTAGTCCATGACTTAGAAATTGGGTTATGATAGTTCGGTAGATGGCTTATTGCAACTTTTTGTAGCAATTTATCTTTTGGGTAGATGAAATGTACATAATGCTCATAAAATTGACAGCAACTTGCATCTATTATAACATAATGATATATAAGATTATGATTATTGAATATGATATGCAATGAATTATATATGTTTCTAGCATATTTTTTTGACTTACTATCCAATATAGTTGTTTTGTATTATATATGATGTGCTTTGATGTATATCAGATAGGTTTACATGATTTTTGTGATTGAATTTTTTTCGAATGTGTAATTGTCATATGTAATTTCCTTTGTATATTAGGGATGTGTACTTATCATATATAATCCCCATGGAGCTGTTGCTAATATAATTTGTGCTTATGAATTGCATGTTAAGTTAATTATCATACATAGTTCCCATGTGCATTTATATTGAATGTATAACTTTTTGGAATGGGTAATTGTCATATGTAATTTCCTTTGTATATTAGAAATCTATAATTATCATATATATATTTCCCATGTATATATTGCTAACAAAAATGATTGTACCTTCAATCTGATTATTGCACATCAATGTACTGTCTAGTGGTTTGTAACTTGAGAGCATAGATAATGGTCACTGAAACATAAATGCGGTCCCCTTTGATATGTAAATACAAAACATAGATATTGGTCATTGATATATAAATGTCACTGATATATAAAAGGCTCTAAATATGTTACACCACGGAGAGTTTGTCAACATAATAACTTGCATGACAACTACAACTATATACCAAATAGGGTTGCTCATACCAACAGTACAGTGGTGGCCCCAGGTTTGGTACACTATCTTTAGTTACCAGACATTGACATACTTAAACGTGCCCTAAATTATTAAACACCTAATGTTATAGGAGATTATCTGGCTAATTCTCAAGTGAATGTTTGGCATTTTCCAATGCTGTCTTGGCTGCCCTGGCTAGTGCATCCCCAAGCGCTATCACTTAAATTGCATTGGCTATGTCCTGAGCTGCGAGGTTTACACTTTCCTCAGCATCATTGATCAAAGTTTCAGTGAGGTTACTAAGATGTGATTGCATCAATGTGATCTGCAGCTGGGATGCGACTAATTGCTCTTGTACCAATTGAAGCATCATTGTGAGTCAAGAGGCATCCTCTTCCAAGGATTTATGATGCTCATGCGCTACTTCAAGCAAACCCTTGGCTGTCAGAAAGTTAGTTTGGAGGTTTGCCAGACTTGCTTGTTCAAGTAGAATAACGGGCCTCTTCAGGAGAAATCTCCATCTGAATACCATTTGGCAAATCAGCATTATCCATGGTCCTGATGTAATAGCTTCAAAAAGCTTTATGATAAGTTGGATCTGATCTACATCAGTCAACATACCAAATACACTATGCATATCTATAAACTCTCTAGCAATGTCAACTTCAACAATAGAAGGTTATTCAATTTTCTGACTCTATCGTCAATGACCAAGTGGAGAAATTCCACCAGTTGGTGATTAAAGGGGTGACAACAATAGTAATTACACTTGAAAAGGGCTTCGTCAAAAGGCTGTAAAGTTAATCTACCACATAAAAAAAAAGCATGTGCTTAGGAAAAAATGCATGTGTGTCATCATTGGCATAGCAAATTGAAACCCATTGGCATATCAAACTGAACATCTTTTTTTAATGATATCAAAGACATGTATATGAAAATGCTATCAAAGACAAACACAATTGGCAGAGTTAAAGATAAATCTGTTACTTTAAGGGGTGGAGCATATCTGAGGTATTCTGATGTTAAAGAAACGATGGTCTGTTGTAAATTTTTGTTTTAAAAACAGTGTACATATAATGACATCAAAACTAATGAGTATAATTTAAAGTAACAAGGTGTCGCTATAAAGTAGGACACATTTACAAATCCAGGGGCAATTCTACAGAGGATTTGATTACGCAAGAAGTGAAATTTAAACCAGATGGAGAAAGAAATTAATTTAATAGTTATTAATTTATTTATATATTGAAAAAAGTGAAAGGGAAGTGTTCAAGATGCACAATTTTTTTTTTGGTGAGAGGCATATATAGTTAATTTATTTAAATAAGAGTAAGAGAGAAAGGGAAATAGTACTGTAATAGAAGGTATTAGGCGGTCTGTCAATATATAATGCAAAGAAATTGGCAACTCTTTATCCCATAAGTAGTCTCAGCAATTGAGCCAAAACTCCCAAATACAAAACCTGTCCCTTACTAGCGTTGTCATGAAGCAAAAAAGCTTCAACTATGATGCCTGTGTATGTTCTAGTACAAAAGTTAAGAGAGACCATAAATAATGACTTCTTCATGGCAAATAACCATTCAGCATAGTCAAGCTCATCTTAAGCCATAACCACACAAAAGTCAAAACGCGTGCGTATACACACTCAAATACATATATATATATATGGACAAACCCAATTCATAACAACTTATTGGACAATGAAACAGCCACTTGACAATTAGAAATAAATTTAATCTTAGATCAGCACTATCCCTACACATAATACAAATGTTACGAGACAAAGCTGTGTGGGGTCTTTTCCACTTGCAACATGTCAATCCTTATTGTTTCTTTTAAGTATTGTTGTCCTAGTAAAAGATTTGAGTTTTGGAGGGGATTTAGATTTCTAACGGGGTTTTTAAAGATCAACCACCACCTCCCTTGTAGGACAATACATAATGAATTGAAATTATGACAAACTGTGAGCAAAAGAAAAATATATATTCCAAATTCTCCTATCATTAGACTGTGAGATTCTAAAATTACCAAGCAAGATAAATTACGTTTCACTCATATCTCTCTACCTGAAGGCCCCTTGTCTGATTAAAATTCTAATAAATCGTATTCCCTTTACTTGAATAGACATTATTAACTAGAGCATCCTTCAGACAGAAAATATGATAATGATTCAGAACGGCACAAGAGAAAGGAATATTAACTGCCCAATCATGTACCCAAAATCTGATCCAACATCCATCACCACCCTTAAAGAAAAAAGGGAATGCAGAGATGCATAAAAGCTAACTTGGTGGTGGTTAAAACCCATTAAACAGTTCCAAGCATTAGTTTTAATGCATTCTATAGTTGGTGAAAGAAATGTTTTCTAAGGTGTTTTCCTATCCTCTGAGGCTAATTCTTCTTCGAAGAAAACTAGAATAGAAGTGGAAGACAGCAAAGGTGCTCTGTGCTATACATACATTTGCAGGAAATTGGCCCTATTAAACATTTCTAGAAGAAGATTTGAGGGACCAACATCTATTCTATAGAATTGTACTAACCGTATTTACTCTTCGCAATTTAGATCCACAATAAAGCAGAACAAAACAACCATTTCAATTGCCAGATGCACTAAGTTTGAAATATTATCCTAATGAAATATATTATGAATAAAAAAAATTAATTTTATTTGTAATGGTGTTTTGACTACTTTTGTCTTAGAGGATGCCAGTGCATATTTTCATAATAGAAGAAAAAATTTGTAATTAAGTTATCTTTGAGAGAGACAGAATAATCTATTCTAAATACCCAAAAAAAAAGTTTAGATATATATATTTTATAAAAAAAAAGGTTTTGATATTTTTTATAGAGTATATGGTATTATATAATCACTATATGTTCACTTGAATAAGCCTCTTCATTTTTAAAACAAATTAAATTCAAATGTTCTTCTTAAAAAAAAAGGTTCATTTGAATTAAATCTTTAAAAAATATAGTCCTTGATAGCCATAGGCGCAACTAAATTTCAGTGAATCACTTTTTTTATCACAAATTTTAAAACAAGCGTCTAAATCTCAAATATCAAATAATAGAGATTGTTTTACAGCTCTCCATAAAAAAGTCCACCCTAATTTTATTGCTGTATTGAAAATGATAGCCGGAACCTCATTAGGAGATGGGTCAGACGATCCAAGTACAATCACCAGTAAACTAGGAGCAAGTCCTGCTAAGCAATGGGCCACAAAATTAACAATTTCAACAATCCAAGCAGAAGACAGAAACCATAGTCTTGCAGTTCATTAACAATTCTTCCAAGGTAAGACCAACACACCCCTTCAAATTAATTTTGCATCTTGCATGCATCTCCACAAAAAATCTATCCAGCCAAGGAGATGGCAAATTTGACCCGTTATAAGTTGCGGATTCTGACTATCAAAGCTTTTTGCATAGACACCCACAAACTCAACATCAGAATTTAGAATCACACGCCCGTGGGTCCTATTCCACTGTTGACCCACAAACTCAACGACAGAATACTCTGAATTACTATTCAATAAATTGCCAAAGAAGAAAGCAAGCAGTACTTCTAGGGGGAGAAATCTAGTCTAATAGGTTACCTATTAAACAAAAAAAAGTCTCTTCATTAAATAAGAAAAAATAAAAAAAAAACTGTAAAAATACTATTAAATTAAAAAAATCACTAAAATTCCATCCGAACCAAATTTTATGACTTTTCGAATTCAATATGTCCATTTATGACCTATGGGCTTTTCATTTGGGTTTTTCGCACTCAAGTTGCTTTAAAAATAACTCTATTAGAGGTTCCACATCAGCCTCCGCTCCCAATTTGGAAAGAATTCGACCTTGACTCAAGTTAACCTGCTACCTATGCATGTTCTCAAGAAAAAGTCTGTTGATAAGTTGTCAACGAGACACATCATCTTTAGTATGCGACTTATTGACATTCCTATATCTATTGGCATCAAGGCCCAAAGCATCAAACCAATTTAATTACAATTTATTCCAAGCCTTTCTCCAAATGCTAGAATCTAAGATCTATCCATTGCTCCAAAGCCCTTAATGCCACCCCTTAATCTTGCCCTGTAGATCATGGGGTCTCAATTCTCTTATCTTGGGAATTGTCACTCCCCTCCTCTCCTCCCAAACAAAAAAAGAAAAAGAAAAAAAAGGATATCTTTTTACATCTAGCAATAATAGAAATAGCAAATAGATATCATTTTTTGAGTGGAAGGATGGAATTCCATGAGTACAATACTCTCCCAATTCTTCTCTAAGTACAACATAAGGAACCAAACCCTATATAGGTCTTAGAAATAGATATCCTTTTTAGATCTTTAGCTATGATTAAATTCATGAATAATTAGAATGATTAAGCAAAACAATTAGGCAGAGACTAATAAGAATAACTTTATATCTTCTAAATAATATGACATAAAATAGTTGAACAAAAGAAAATACCTTGAGCCAAGATTGAGCTTGATGTCTAGAACAAGTACAAAATAAAGGTGTTAGAAAGATAGCGCATTGGTATTCTCTCTCCTTACTTAAGCCATAATGTTTGCAAGATGATGTGTGAAGAAAGGGACCAAGAACTCTATATATAGCCTTCATGACTCAAGCGACCATCAAAGAGTCATGGCTCTTCACTTTCCTCTTATATCATGAACCTAATTTTTTCATGTCATTAAGTAGGATACCATTCATGCATATAACCACTAAAAATACCAAAAGATGCATAAACTTTTGTTAATATACATGCCAATTTTTGATATAAATACATGGCTTGGCAAAGTAACTATATTTAATTATTAGTGAATATAGTTATCTTATGGCCTCTTACTTCTTATAACTTTTCATGTAGAGTAGGGGTTCATCATGCAATCATAAAGGTCACATTAAGTTATCATAAAAATCTTATATTCTCTCACTTGGTTGAAGAGTCACATGAAATTAGTAAACTACAATGGATTCTTAGACATTGTAGCCACTATAAAAACTTTGATGATCAATTACATTTTTCTAAAATCATTATTTATATGGATCATAATAGTTTTATATATGTTATAGACATAATTCTATTTATGCATCACAATACAAACACTCTTCTAAAAAAAATCTTAATGAATAAAGATATGAACAAGTTCAATCCATCATGATCTAAATGTTCATATAAATAGTCCACTTTAACATCAATAACGATAGTCATCCTTTAATTTCAAATCCCCAAAATGTGTTGATGAATATAAGGAAAATGAGAAAATCAAATGTGTGAAGTAGATATAATTACACACTATTAAACAAACTTATTGGGAGTACATGAATCTCATCAACCTTACATGCTAATGCTTTAATCATGGGATTTGCCACAATCATTTTGTTACTAATGTGCTCAATGGACATTTTCTTATTTTGTACACTTTCATGAACAATAAGATATTATGCTTAGTATCTTTTGATTTTCTTGAACATTTGTTGTTCTTAGAAAAGAAAAAGTAGTAGAATTGTCACAATGTTGTAATGGGTCTATTATTCTAAGCTTAGATATAACATTCTTCTATCAAATAACTTAAAAACTGGGTTTATAACATGCCACAATTTCAACTTCCATGGTAAAATAAGCTATCAAAGTTTTCTTGAAACTCTTTAATGAAATAGCTCCATTAGCCACAAAAAAAAAACGTGCCAATGTAGATTTTAATGTGCTAACATGACCTATAATCTAAACTAGAATAACCAACCACCTAAAGTGGATTTTGATATTTATCGATGAGCATGTAATTCTTTATACCTTAAAAATAATTAATTAACTCATCACCTTCTTTGTTGATTTCTAGCAATCCATTCCAAGATTACTTTAATATCTTATAAGCACTCTAACTGCATAACTAAGATCACAATGAGTATACATTTGGGCATAGATTAAGCTTCTAACCAGAGGGAGCTAAGACCCTATATTAGGGGGGACAAAGTTGCCATGGTCCTTTTTGTAAATATGCTTTTTGAATTTTATTTTGGTTATTAGAATGATAAGCTAAAATTTTAATTTATTTTTCTAGGTCTAATAACAAATCTTTTAAATTAATCTTAGTTTGTTGTTGCTAAAAAAATAGATTTATGAGGTCTACATGAGAATTATTGCTTTGATGTCAGTTTTTTCTTTAGAAATTTCATATCCTATACAAGATATTTAAAAAATTATACTTTTATATTATATTGATCAAAGCAAAATGTTAAAAATTGAAATTACAAATTTGCTTCTCTGCTTCTATATTAACAATAGATAATAAAATTATAGGACAATCAACATACTTAACATTCAAAATTAAAGTAACATAGTCGAGCTTTCAATTTTTAAATTGAGTATGAAGATTACCTCAAAAAGTTAAAATTTAAAGATTAGAAGTGTGAGTATCACACTTTATAAGCTCACGTCCAAAGAACAAAGGAAGGTAGAGAGGAAAAAATAGAGGAAAAGAGGAAGAAATAAGAACAACACAAACAACAATAAAGTTTTTTTTAAGAGTTATATGCATAATACATATGTAGGTTTTGTGAGTTCAAATTAAAATGACAAATAATAAAAAGAATTACAAAATATGTGTGTGGGTAGTTCAAATTTTTAAGAAATATAATGGTATAATATCAAAACTCAATACCATGCATATACATATCCCTTTTGAAAATTTGAGCTAAATGTGGCCCCACTTGGTACATTTTCTTTTAAAATTAAAATAATTTATTTGATTCTTAAACTTTTGTTACCTCAAAAAAATAAATACCAAACCTAATGTAAAATATAGACATGAAAAACAATGCTAAAGTGCTCAAAGAATCAAATATTATAATATTTTGTTTATGTATAATGTCTTCTTATCTTCTTTTCTAATTTTGTGAATGATGTGTTAGTTCAGTTTTTACAAAAACATAGAGATGGGGGAAGAGAGAAGCAATTACTTATTTATGTGAGTAAGTAAAGATATTTTGGCAAAAAAATTAATAATAATTTTTTTGTGAAAATTATATACATAATACGTGTAGGATTATTGGGTTCTAATTAAAATGTCAAATAATTTTGAAAAGATTTATATATAATCCAATCATGTATATGTCTAGTTCTAGTGGGTTTACAATTTCAAAGAATGAAAGGTGTAGTATCAAAACATAATACTCTATATATATATATAATTTTTGAAAAATTGAAAGGCAGAATTGCTTCCCTCACATATAAGTAGCTCCCCCAATGGTCTAACTCTAAAGGCATATGGAATAGGTTCTATTTTCTTTTGCCCAAATTCATTATTAGGTATTGACTTTGACTTAATTTATCACCTTTTACTGTAGGAGTTGGACTTAGTAAACGACTTTGCTTAATGTAGGCCTTTTAAGATAAAGTAAGTAATCCCTTAAACTTATCATGATAAAATTCAATGCCAAAAACAAAAGAGGCATTTCCCATATCTTACATCTCAAAATTCTCAAAAAGACAAAAAATAATTTCATATGAAAGACCATGATCCTTGCTAGCAATTAGTGTTTCATCCATATATAGAATTAAAAAAACAAATTTGCTCCCACTAGACCTATTCATTTGCTTTAAATCCAAAGGTTATAATGGTATGATAAAACTTCAGATATCATTGACAACAAGCTTGTTTTTAAGTGCATATATAGATTCTTTAACTTACATACTAAAATACTCATTTCTCTTTTCCTCAAAACCTTCAAGTTGGTTCATCTAAATTTCTTCTTCTATATTCCAATTCAAGAAGGTTGTTTTCACATTCATTTAATGTAGCTCTAGACCAAAATGAACTACTAGTGCCATAAGAATTCTAAAGAAAACTTTCTTTGATACTAGAGAAAATGTTTCATTGTAATCAATCACTTCTTTTTTAGTGAATACTTTAGTAACAAGTATAGTCTTATATCAATCAATATTGCCTTTGGAGTCCTTTTTGCTTTTAAAACCCATTTACATTGAATTGGAATAACTCTTTTAGGCATATCAACTAATTTTGAAACTTTATTTTTTTTCGTTGATGCCATTTCATCTTTTAGGGCATAATAATCGAATTCTTCATTTCTTATAGCTTGTGAAGACATTATCAAATCATCCTTATTGCCAATATCAAAGTTTTGTTCCTTTAAGTACACTACATAGTCATCTAGAATAGCTAACTTTCTTGGTCTTTGATATCACCTTAATAATTCTAAATAAACCATATTCTCTTGATCATGTGTACTTTCTTTTATAAAATCTACAATTGTAATACCTTAATCTCTTAGCTATTATACCATAGTCTCATCATCCATCTCTATGCATCTTATATGTATTGGAGCATAAGGATAAGAAACCATGCATGTCATATGAGAAAATAATGAATATTTAATTGTATATATTTGTGTTACATAAGATCTCATTTCCTCATTTTATGCTTTGTGGACTGTAACAGCAAAAAATTGTGCTAAAATTTTTCAACTCCTGAAAATTTTCTAAATCTGCTTGCTATAGCGAGAAATGACCTAGCTATAGCGAATGTACTTGTTCGCTATAGCGAGAAATAGTTTAGCTATAGTGAATGTGCCTGTTCAGTATAGTGAGAATGTAACAACCAGAAAAAAAAAAGAAAAAGGGAAAGAAAAGAGAAGCTGAAAATTTTCGAAGGCTGAAAATTTTCTAAGTCTGCTAGCTACAGTCTAGCTATAGCGAATGTACCTGTTCGCTATAGCGAGAAATGGGCTAGCTATAGCGAGAATGCCTTCTCGTTATAGCGAAAATGCTTCTAGCTATAGCGAGTGTGGGCATTCCATACAAAAACCAGGGAGTTGCTCGCCGTAGCGACGCTATAGCGAATGCGAAGGTCTGGGACTGACACGAGCTCGCCGTAGCGAGGGTTATGACTCGCTATAGCGAGGGTTAGTCCGAAAAAGCGTAAAAAGAGAGATTTTGACTTTTTAAAAGCTTCCAAACTTTCCTTTCTCTTAGAACGGACCTAAGCTTCGACCAAGGAGAGAGAAAAGAGCTGTGGAGAGAGAGAGAGAGCTAGAGAAGCAAGGAGACCAAGCAAAGAGGTGAGTAATCTTTAGATTTCCATAGCTTTTCTCCTTAGCATGTTGTTCTCCTCCTTTTGCCCTCTCTTTCTATGGTTTTAGAAGTTGATTTGGGTTTGGTTCAGAAGAGGGAAGTGGGAAAATTACTCTATAATAAGGGTAGAACTTATATAGCTTCACTTCTTCTTTTTTGCTTTCTTCCTTGAGAGCTTGAGAGAGGAAGGAGAGTGAGTAGAGTTCTAGAGAGAGAATCCCTAGCTTTTTACATGTGTAGCCGGGTTTTACTCGACAAAAGAGCCCCTTTAGCTTTGTGAGAGTTTGTTTGAGTTATGAGAGAGTAATTTGATGCTCTTTGTTGTGTCTAGGCTCAAAGGAAGCAACTCCATCTAGTTGTGAGTGTGAAATCAAGATGGGAGAAGAGAAATTGAAAGGGAAGATTTGTGTTGGCCGATAAGGTAGCTCTCTACTCTTTCTTGTTGCATTCTTGGATGTGTAATAGTCATTGTATGTTGTGTATGTGCTTGTATGATGAGATATGCCATTGATGTTGCCTTGATGCATTGGTACCAATATGCTTATGATATGAATTGTGTAAATTGCTCGGGTGAGGTGGTGCCGAAAGTCCCTTGAGACGGGTGAGGTAGAGCCAAAAGTCCCTGACCCAAGGGTGAGGCTAGACCGAAAGTCCCTAGAGCTTAATCTTGGCATTGATATGATATCATGGCATGAAATACATATGTTGTGTCATTGTGACTTGTTTGCATGCTTTGACTGGTTTATATATCTTGATTGCTTCTTGAGTGAGTATGAGCTATTGAGATTCCCTGAATCTTACCCCCCTTCCCTCTCCTATCCTAACATTTTAGGTGGAGCTCAAGGAGAACCAAGTGCACCTCATGGAGCCTAGTTGAGCACACTTAGGGAGATGTGTAGTGGTTTTGGTTATTTTGTTGTAAAAAGGTGCCAAAATGAATATGCACCTATTATTTTTGAGTTGTAAATATGTAAGCACATGTAAACATATGTATAGATGATGTATGAATTGTGGAAAGAGCCAAAACAATGAGAATGTAAAATGTGGCCCTTTTGTGGCTTATATGAAATGGTGTATTTTGTTCCGTAGCATAGTGATTTTGAATTGTATGATGACTTGGATCATTTGAGTTATTCATATATGCTATGCTTGTACTTTCAAACTTGCCCAATAGAGGCTAGAGTATGTGGGAGGTCATTTGGACCCATTTTGAACCAATTTGGGTGCCAAAACCGCCAATTGTGTGAGCTCCGTCAAAGTATGACCGAATGAGCTCTTCTTGATATGGAATTTGGCATGCCTCTAGAGTCCATTGAGAGCTTCTTGAAAAGCTAAAGTGGGTCATATTTGGAGGTTTAGAGAATATTTGGTGAATTGTCAAAGTTGGAAAATTTTGATGGGTTGGTCATGGTACTGTGCAACAAATCCGAAAATGAATCTGCGTCATCCATGGACCAAACGGTGTCCGATTGTCATGAAATTTTATGAACATAAACTAGATGTCCACAGTGACCTATACCAATTGGAAGCACCTCAATTGGAGGTCTGTAGAGAGAGAAACGACTTTCTAAAGTTCTGTATCAGCATCAGGGAAGTTTCTGACATTCGTTATTGTTCCATCAGTTTTCGAGGTCTAAGAGCTCCTGAACTGATCTAGAATTATTTTTTTCCTCTAGCTAACATCTGTAGCTTTCCAAATTGGTATAGTTTTCCCAGATTGGATTTTTTTGGAATTAATTACGGATTTTCAAAGTTCATGACAGTAAACTGCACCAATATCAGGGACAGCCGGACATCTGTCACCTTTTCGATGTCAAAGATGGTCTAAACGTTGAGATTGTGGTTGGGAGTTATTTTTAGTTTAAATTTAACATCCAAATATTTCTAGAGAGCTATGAGTTGCTTGATTCCCATTTTTCTAGAATTAGTTATGATTTTCCAAAGTTAGAGCCAAAAATTTGACTTATGGGCTCATTTGAGAAAATTTCATTTTCTGGGTTTTTGGCTTCATTTCCGTGGTTTATGAGTTGTTTGAGACTATGTACAAGTTGTATACATGGTGTTTGAGTAGAGAATGTGAATGATGGGTTCATGGGACCCACGGGGCAAAATATGACCGGTTAAACCCCGACTTTAAGTAGTGAAATACCACGGTTTCGGTCATTTTTCTGGAAAATCATATGGAATCAAGCCTAGAGAGAGATGAATTGGAATTAAGTTATTATGGTGTTACAGAGAATGCTTCTAGCTATAGCGAGTTCAGGCATCGCATACAAAAATCAAGGGGTTCCTTGCAATAGCATGCATCGTAGCGAGAACAAGGGTCTAGGACTGATACGTGCTCGTTGTAGCGAGGGTTATTTTTTGCTATAACGAGGGTTAGTCCAAAAAAGCGTGAAAAGTATATTTCTCCTTAAAGACTCTAGAAGTGTCTTTTTTCTTTTAACCGACTTAAGCTCCATTTAAAATAGAGAAAAGGGCTTAAGAAAGAGGGAGAAACCAAGAGAACTAAGGAAGAAGGAAGAAACACCAAGGAAGAAAGGTAAGAACCTTTAAAGATCTTCATGCTTCTTCTTCTTGACTTTCTTCTTCTCCTTTTAAGTTTCCTTTCCCTGGGTTGTTGAGTAAGATAACTCTGTTCTGACCTAGAATGAGCAAGAAACCCTTGAAAGAGAGTGTAATAAGTTAAGAAATACTAAGGAAGTAGAAGAAGAGTAATGAAATTAAAGAGGGAGAAAATTAGGAGTTCTTACATATTTTGTAGGATTTTCCTTGATGAAGAACCCTTAGCCTTGTGAATGTTTATTTAAGTTATAAGAGAGTAATTCTATGCTCTTTGTTGTGTCTAGGCTTAAGAGAATCAGCTCCATCTAGTTGTGGTGTTGAGACCGAGAAAGATAAAGAGAAATCAAAAGGGAAGGCTTGTGTTGGCTTGTAAGGTAGCTCTCCACTCTTTTTTATTACATTATTGGATGTGTAATAATCATTGTATGCTTGTATTGTGAGACATGCTATTTGATGTTGCCTTGATGCATTGGTACCAATATACTTATGTTTTGGGTTATGAAAATTGCTTGGCTGAGGTAGTGCCAAAAGTCCTTTGAGATGGGTGAGGTGGAGCCAAAAGTCCCTAGAAATGGGTGAGACAAGGCCAAAAGTCTCATAACTGAGTGAGGCTAAGTCAAAAGTCCCTAAACCAAGGGTGAGGCTATCCAAAATTCCTTAAAATCAGGTGAGACTAGACCAAAAGTCCTTAGAACTTATTCTTGGCATTGATATGATATTCATGGTATGTAAATCATGTGTTGTATGATTGTGAATGGTTAGATGCCTATTTGTATGCTTTGACTTGTTTACATGCCTTGATTGCTTTCTTGAATGAGTGCATGAGCTATTGAGATTCCATGAATCTCACCCTCTTCCTTCTCCCATCTTAACATGTTAGGTGGAGCTCAAGGAGATCAAAGTGCAAACCAAAAAGTCTAGTTGAGCATGTTTAGGCGGTTGTATAGTTTGTTTTAGTTATTTTAATGTAAAAAGGTGTCAAAATGAATATGTACCTATTATTTTTTAGATGTAAATATTGGATTAAGTGTAAATGTATGTATAAATAATGTGTAAACTATGTATAGAGTCAAAGCAATGGAAAAATGAGATTTGGCCTTTTGGTGGCTTGTATGTAGTAGTGTACTTTTGCCCGTAGCATAGTGAGTTTAAGATGTATGATGATATAGACTACTTAGGCATTTCATATATGCTATATTTATACTTTAAAACTTACCTAAGAGGTGCTAGAGTATGTAGGAGATCATTTGCCCCCATTTTGAACCATTTATGGTGTCAAAACTGCCAAATTTGTGAGCTCCATCAAAGTATGACCAAATGAGCTCTTCTTGATATGAAATTTGGCATGCCTCTAGATCTTGTCTAGAGCTTCTTGAAAAGTTAAAGTGGGTAATATTTGGAGGTCTAGGAAATATTTGGCAAATTGTTGAAGTTGGGAAATTTTGATAGTTTTGGTTAGTGCACTATTACCATGGGTCTAAAAATGAATCTGTGTCATTCATAGACCAAATAGTGTCCAATTCTCATGAAATTTTATAGGCATAAATTAAATATCTACAATGACCTATAACAACTAGAAGCACCTCAATTGGAGGTCTGTAGAGGGAGAAATAACTATCTGAAGTTCTATGTCAGCATCAGAGAAGCCATCCAACCTTCATTACTGTTCCATCATTTTTCGAGCTCCAGAGGCTACTAAAATGATCTAGAATTATTTTTTTCCTCTAGTAACATCTATAGCTTTCTAAATTGGTATAGTTTTCCCAGATTGGATTTTTTTGGAATTAGTTATGAATTTTTGAATTTCATGATAGTAAACTGCATAAGTACCAAGGACAGCTAGACCTCTGTCTCTTTTTTGATGTCAAACATGGTCTAAACGCTGAGATTATGGTTGGGAATCATTTTTAGTGTAAATTTAACACCTATATATTTCTAAAAATCTATAGTTTGCTTGATTTTTATTTTTTTTAAATTAGTTATGATTTTCCAAAATTAGAGCCAAAAATTTAACTTTTGGGCCCGTTTTGAGAAATTATGTTTTCTGGTTTTTGGCTTTATATCCGTGGTTCATGGGTTTTTTTATGCTATGTATGAGTTGTATAAATGGAATTTGAGTAGAGTATGTAATTGATGGGTTCACGGGACCCATGGGGTAAATTATGAGCATTTAAACCCCGATATATAGTAAGAAAATGCCACGACTTGCTCTTTTACTTTAGAAATCATATGGAATTAAGCCTAAATGGAGATTAGTGAAGGCTAATATATTATGTAAATTTAACACCTATAGCTTTCCAAAAAGCTATGGTTGGCTTGATTTTCATTTTTCTAAAATTAGTTATAATTTTCTAAATTTAGAGCCAAAAATTTAACTTTTGGGCCCGTTTTGAAAAATTATATTTTCTGGTTTTTGGCTTCATATCCGTGGTTCATGGGTTATTTTATACTATGCATGAGTTGTATAACTGGAGTTTGAGTAGAGTATGTGATTGACGGGTTCACGGGACCCATGGGGCAAATTATGAGTGTTTAGACCCTGATATATAGCAAGAAAATGCCATGGCTTGCTCTTTTACTTTGGAAATAATATGGAATTAAACCTAAATGGAGACTAGTTAAGGCTAATATATTATGGTGTTACATGGACCATGTGAACTCATCCATATCATTTTCTAGTCACAACACATCCATACAAGGCATACACATCACTGTGGTCTCATTCATTGTGAGTTTAGGACAACATCTCACAAAATGCATGGTTTACTCTCGGGTTCAGTTTCCAACTTTTTGATACAAATTTTAAAAATTCATAACTAATTTAAAAAAAATCAAAATTAATCAAACCATACCATTCTAGAAATCTGTGGATATCTACTTTTAACTAAAAATAATTCTAAAGCAATGCAGTACCTTTAGCCACTGGAAATTGATGGAATAATAACTCAGGTCAGGCTATATTATTGATACTTTCATGCAACTTCAAAAATTTATTTCTCCTTCTATAGAGTTCCAAATGTGTGATCTTAATGGCTATGGAAAGCTTATGATGTCTAGTTTATACTTGTAAAATTTCATGCGCATTAAACTTCATTTGACCCATATGTGTAGAGAAACAAACTGATCAAATGAATAATAATCATACCATTTTTGCATAATTTAGCTAATTTTGAAAAATCATGATAAATTTTCTAAAGCTCCAAATTAAGTGTGCTTTAGCTTTATGAAAAGGTCTAGATGAGGCTTACTTGCTAGCCAAATTTCATGGAAAAACTCACTCATTTGGTCGGACTTTGGTTCAGCACACCAATGGTCATAATTGAAGCAAAAAATGGGACTTTAAGACACCAAAAGCTCTTCTTGAATTTTCACAACCACTTGGGCAACTCTAAAAGCATAAATACCATATATAAAAGCATGCTAAGTGATCCAAATCCTCATGGAGCTTAACCTCACCTTACCACATGCATACAATCACAAGTATATCATATCACATAAGGGAAAATGAGTGCCACAATCTCACATTCTCATTCATCTTGCTTCCACATTGATACATACACCATTTATACATACATTAGAACATGTTCAAGGGTTTAAATCATGTATACATCTCATGGTTACATAGTTTGACATCAATATGCCATCAAATGCCTTTTTTCACAACCATTTGTCAAAGTCTTGATCTTCAAGGTTGTTGGCCTCTATGTTTTTGTCCACTTAGCTCACCTAGACATGGTTAGACATATGAGGCGAAGATTGAGATTCAAATAATCCCAATAGCTCTTAACCCTTTCAAATATACGTAATGGATGCTAAAACATATCAAAGAATGCAAGTATGACATTCAAGCAATTAGTGAGCATACATAAATCATTTTCTATGGCACATCAACTCATACATAACAAATATAAGCTCTCAAAGGCATTAGTTTAGCCTCATATATCTTTCTCGGGACTTTTGGATTTGTCTTATCTACTTTCAAGGGACTTTTAACTTAGTCTCACTCTTCTTGAGACTTTTGACTTTGTCTCATCCATTTCTAGGGACTTTTGACTCATCCTCACCCTTGCTAAAGGACTTTTGGCACAACCAAATCCATGTAAGTCATAATACAATCATAAACTCATTTCATACACATAATGGCACTATAACATGTAAATATTGGCTAGAACCATTTCTCATGGCTCAAACATATACATAAGCACTCAATGACAAGAAAACCACTAATCTATGTATGTGAGAAAGGTTAGAGAGCTACCTTAAAGCAAGATTCACACACTTTTTTGTTGGTTATTCCTCCCCCTTTTTAACCACACACTTGTAACAAGGTGGAGCTTGATTCCTTTGTCCTAGACACATTAAATAGGATACAATTACATCATGGATGCAAGCTCTAGCATCACATACTCTCTATTGAAGCTCACTTTGTTTTATAATTACATAATGGCTTCATATAAGACCTAATGAAGCATGTTCTAGAATTCAAGATCTTGGATCCCTTTTCTCCTTCAACCTAGGTCTCTTGACTCTATTTAAGCCTCTTGGAGTCATCGCAAATTCATTCTCAAGAGTTTAGACACAAGTTGCTTCTTTAAGTCTTATTATGGAGCCTACACTTCCACCACACAAATCAAAGGTTTCTAAATTTTTTTAAGCCTTCCTTTGATGTTCTTCTATCATATGTAGTCTCTTTCTATCCTTAGAAAAATTTAAAACTTTCCCTAGGTTCAAGATCCATGCCTGGTTGAGACAATGGAGGCTTTTTGAACCTATGGAGCTAGGTTTGTTTTCTTGGAAGAAATGGCACATTTGAGACTTTATAGGTGTCTTAAGAACTCATATATACTCTTAGACAATTAGAAATACCACTAGAAAGTTTCATAATACCAAGGTGCAATGAAAACCCTAGGTTTTTGAAAACCTAATTTCTAATACTTTTTTTTGGAATCTCTTTGCATATACTTGTTTCTCACCCTTAAAAACCTAGGTTTCATGCTTGTTTTAGGTCAGATTTTGGCCCCCCTTGGTTGTTCTATATAAGGCCAAAACTATTCCATAGAGAATCAAGAAGAAGGAAGCAAGGAAAGCCATGAAAATACCTTGATTCTTTAGCCTTTTCAAGAGTTTTCTCCTTTGCTTTAGCTCCTTCTTGGATTATCAAACTTCTCCCCTCTGAATATGGCTCAAAACAAATCCAAATCACACACCAAAACCATGGAAAAAAAGAGGAAAAAGGGGAGAACAAGTTTGCTAAAGGAAGGAGCTTGAAATTTCAAGGATTTCTTACCTTTTTCCTAGCTTTTTCTTATCCTTTTTCCCCTACTCTTGTGCACCCTTTCTTGTTGAGTTCTCCTTTATTTTGGGCAAAAATATGTTGGTTAAATGAGGAGAAGAGTGGGGTGCCACCTATATATAGGAAGGGTTCTATAAGAAGCTTTTCAAAATGCTAAATTTACCCTTCATTCTTGGCTTTTTCGTTTTAGGCTAATTTCAAATCCTTTTTGAAAATTGTATTTTCCATCATAAAATTTAGATTCTCTAACCTATAAATAGCCTTTGGAATCACTCACATCGGGTCTAAAACTTTCTCGAACGAAAAGGTCAAAGTTTGGGTTTACTGACATTCTAAAACATAAACTAGAGGAGTTTTAACTGTTCTATGGGTTCCTATAGTTTTTAGGGCTTCTGAGAATCCTGAAAAACTTAATTTTTTAATTTAAAGATCTTTCCTATGAGTTTTCTAAAAGTTGCCTAAAATTACGAAAATACCACTGCATTTCATCAAATTTTCTTTAACCACTATGGCTTTGATTTCTGGGCATCCTAAGCCTTAAATCCTTATTTTTTAATATTTAGAATTTTATCCTAATTTTATTTGATCTCAACGGATTTAGTTTAGAGGACTTTCTTTTATATTTGGCCCTGGTCCGTTGTTTTTACGAAATCCAAGTGTTACATTTCTACCCCTTTTAAATAAAATTTTGTACTCAAAATTTAGATACATACCTCATAGGAATAACTCTGGATACTTCTTTCCCATCTCTTCTTCCAGTACTCAGGTCGCTTCCTGAGGAGATAGCCCTTTCCAAACCACTTTCACCAGCGGTATCGTTTTATTCTATAACTGCATGAGTTTAACATTTACGATCCGATCTGGTGATACTACATAAGATAAATTGTCTTGCAATTGTACGTTCTCATATTCTATGACATGTGAAGGGTCAGGCTGGTACTTTTTAAGCTGGGATACGTGGAATACATTGTGTATTTGGCTCAAGTTTAGAAGAAGAGCAAATCTGTAGGCCATAGGTCTAATTTTATTAAGAATTTAGAATGGACCTATATACTTTGGATTGAGCTTTCTACTTTTAATGGACCTACCTATCCTTGTGACTAGAAACACTCTCACAAAGACATAGTCTCTAACCTCAAACTCTAACAATTTTCTCCTCTTATCTACATAGCCCTTTCACCTACTCTGTATCGTTAAGAGTTTTTTTTTATGATTTCTATCTATCTAGAGGTCTAATCCACTAACTTTGGGCCTATAAGGCTTCTCTCTCCAAGCTCAACCCAATATACTAGGGACTTACACTTCTTCCTATATAATGCCTCATATAGTGCCATCTGAATACTAACATGATGGTCGTTATTGTAGGCAAACTCTGCTAAGGCAAATATATATCCCAGTTACCCTTTAACTCTAAGACACAAGCCCTTAACATATCTTTTAGGGTTTGGATGGTTCTCTCTATTTAACTATCTATTTGAGGGTGATAGGCTGTACTGAATCCTAATTTGGTTCTTAGGGCATCCTGTAATGATCTCTAGAAGTTTGAAGTGAATCTAGGATCTTTATATGATATTATGCTCCTATGTACACCGTGTAATCTCACTATCTCCTTGATGTATAACTGGGCTAATCTGTCTAGGGTGTAAGTAGCTTTCATTGTGAGAAAGTGTGCTAACTTAGTTAATCTATCCACTATTATCTATATGACATTATACTCCAATAATGTCCTGGGCAAACCCATGACAAAGTCTATGGTTATGCTATCCAATTTCTACTCAGGAATATCTAGGAGCTAAAGTAATCTAGTTGGTTTCTGGTCTTCTATCTTGACTTTTTGACATATCAAACACTAAGAGACATACTCTATTATGTCTATTTTCATCCTAGGCCACCAGAAGATTTTCTTTAAATTATGATATATTTTGTTACTGTCTGGATGAATGGGGTATTTACTCTTGTGTGTCTCTTCTAATATCTTTTCTCTCAATTTTGATTCTCTAGGCACATATAGCCTATTCCTATACCTTATTATTCCATCCTTAGACAAATTAAAGTTTGATATGCCACCTTGCAACATCTAGGCTCTAATCTTACTCACATACTCATCTTCCTGTTGAACTTCTTCTATTTAACTCCTTAGGTTACTCTCTATTCGGATTTCACTTATTAACAATTTTTCCGAATACACCTGACACATGAGATTCATATCCCTGAATCTCTCAATGAGTTCCTACTCTCTCAACATCATGTAGGCCATGTGTATGAATTTTCTATTCAAGGCATTAGCTACCATATTAATCTTATTAGGATGACTTCAAGGTAAAATCATAATCCTTTAAAAATTCTAACTATCTCCTCTGCTTCATATTTAATTCTTTTTTCTCAAATAGGTCCTTAAGGCTTTTATGGTCATTATAAATTTCTATGACTGCCTCATACAAGTAGTGTCTCCATATCTTGAGAGCAAACACCATGGCTGCTAGCTCTAAGTCATTAGTAGGATAGTTTTCTTCATGTGGTTTTAACTATCTAGAAGCATAAGCTACCACTCTGCCTCCCTGCATATGCACACATTCTAACCCTTTCTTTAAGGCATCACTATAGACTACAAAAGTTTCTCTCAGGTCAGGAAGTACTAAAACTGAGGCTGTGGTTAATCTATGCTTCAGTTTCTGAAAACTCTACTCACATTTTCCATCTTACACAAATGGTACATTCTTCCTAGTGAGCCTAGTAAGTGGCATTACTATCTGAGAGAAGCTCTAGATAAACCTCTTGTAATAACCTGTTAAATCTAGGAAGCTCTTGATCTCTGTCATTGTCCTAGGTCTCTCCTATTGTAATACTGCTTCTACTTTATAGGTATCTACTGTGCCCCTGCCTGGGAGATCACGTGGCCTAGGAATTAAACCTATGTGAGCCAAAACTCACATTTACTAAGTTTAGCATACAACTATTTTTCTCTTAAGGTCTCTAGGGCTAATCTCAGGTGCTGCTTATGCTCTTCTCTGCTCTTGGAATAAATGAGAATGTCATCTATAAAGACAACTACAAACCTATATAGGTTTGGGCTAAATACCCTATTCATATAATTCATAAACACTGCAGGTGCATTCGTCAACCTAAAGAGTATAACTAAAAACTCATAATGCCCGTACTTAATCTTGAAAGCTATCTTAGGAATATCCTTAGCCTTGATCCTGACCTAATGATATCCTGACTTGAGGTCTATTTTGGAAAAGACTAACCCTCCTACTAGTTGATATAGGAGGTTATCTATCTTGGGTATGAGGTATTTATTTTTAACTATAATCTTATTGAGCTCTCTATAATCTATACATAATCTAAGACTCCCGTCTTTCTTCTTTACGAACAGGACTGGAGCTCCCTATGGTGAAACACTGGGTCTAATGAAACCCTTCTTTAAAAGCTCTTCTATCTATTTCTTAAGTTCTGCTAGCTCAATGGGAGCCATCTTATACAGGACCTTAGACATTGGACCTCGAGACCTTAGACACTGGACCTGCCCCTAACATAATGTCTATGGGAAACTCTACTTCCCTCTCAGGGGATAATCCACTAATTTCCTTAAAGAATACCTATAAAAATTCTCTCACTATAGGTATTTCCTCTATGCTTTCTTCTATCTCAGCTTGTAAGGAAAAGAAAACTAAAAACTTCTGACAACCATGCTCTAGAGATTTTGTCATTTTTACAAAAATTGAGTGTTACCACAATAAAGTCACTATTTTCATTTAGAAGTGGTACTCCACAATAGTTTGATGAATTCATTAGTATTTTCCATGTATAAATCAAAATTAAGTGATTCCTTAATTGGTAATAACACCTATTTTCTTAACTTAAGTATTTCTAATCATTAAAAAAATAAAAAAATAAACTAAATTAATAATTTTATCTTAATAATTCAAATTTTTATAAGAAATAAAAATCTAAATATAATATTAAAACCTATTTTATTGGACTTCAAAACACCTAAACCTAATTATCTATGACTTAAACCCATTTACATGAGTGTCACTTAATTTTTCCTCTTCTATTTTCTCTTCCTAAACACTCCAACGAGCTCATCTTCGTATAGCGTTGCTCTTCCCATTGCAGTGTCTTTTTTTCACGCAATGAGCTCCTTTCTATACAACACTATCCTTCCTCTCCATTACCACATCTTCTTCTTCACCCAACGAGTGCATTGTGCTCCACTAGTTGCTACCATTATTAGATCACCATTTTTGGCATGCCGCATTGCCAAAGGTTGCCTTCATGCTATCACTATTCATTCACCATGGTTGTTCGTTACTTCCTTCCCTTTTCTTGCTTGTTGGCTGAAATCCATGAAGTTTTGGGTGAGTATCAAATTTCCTTCTTCCCTTTTCCTTCTATTTCCTTTTTTCCCTCCATTTTGGCCATAGGTGAGATCTAAAATTGGGGATTGTTGCAGTGAGCTATTAAAGAGTGAATTTGCCCTCCTAACCTTCTTCACCAAGCTTTATAAGGTGAATTCTAAGCTTCATGCTTTCTTGACTTGTGCTAATACCAAAATTGCACTTACAAACTGACACTAGGAATATATTGATTGTTGTTAACCTTTTTACAAAGCTTCTTCCTTTATGTCACGTTGATTGCAGTCTAATCCTATTTTAGAAGTTTTTGGCAATGCAAATACCGTTAGGAATAATAATTCAAGGTGGGAAGATATACTAAAGCATTTTGCTTTTCTAGATTTATAGCAAATTTTATAGCGTGCTATCTTTTTTATTTGTATTATATTTTAACCTTTTACTTTGACAGTTGCTTAAGGAAATTTGTGGAGATTCAATTTGACTCTATAAGGAGAATTTTGGGAGCTGCTATAAGAACTTATCTTCTGGAAAGATCACGTGTTTGTTAGGTGTTAGATCTAGAGAGGAATTATCACTATTTCTACATGCTCTATGTTGCACCTCCTAAGGTAATTATGATTATATTGATAGAAAAAATTGAAATCAATTACAAATACAAAGTGTTCTTTTTTCATATGTTTTTTTAATTTGTTCATAAATTTAAGGAACTTTCTAATAAGGAAAGTTTATTAGTTAATTTGAAACTGTGTAACAATTTATGTTTAATTTGGTCAATTTTCATCAAGCATAAATCTTTATTTCTAACATTTTTGTTATAATTTTGTAGGTTGGTGGAAAAAATTAATAGTTCAATTGGTCAAGATCATGTGTCAAAGTCATTAAGTGGCATGCTAGATATATATGGTTCTAAGAGTTTTAAAACTAACAAGTGCTTATTGGTATGCCTTTTTATGTTAGTCATAGGTTAGCCTCTAGAAGATACCATTGAACTTAAAGAATGTTATAGATTTGTTGGGAATCATTGGTGTCTTCCTCAAGTAGTCATGTTGTTGAGATTCTACAAGGAACTGGTGAACACATGTAGCCCATAGTAATCATTGTGTGGCTGTCTCTTTATCTTGGTTTGGTTGCCTATTAACGAAATTCAAATTATATGCAATGCTTGTTTATTAATCAATTATGTATTCAACACAAGTTGCTGTCAACTTCTACAATGTTAAGCCTCCTTAACTTAACATCAAAGCTTTTGTAGTCAATTTATTGTGACTTGATTGACTTGTTTATAGATCTTTGTCCAAAATTATTTGTTATGTATTATGTGTCATTTTAGTCTAAGTTAAAGTTTGATTGTCTTATATGTTCTTGGGAGTTTAATAATATCAAATTAGGTTCTGTGTGTGAATGTAAAATGGCACAAATATATTATGGTTGGATCATTCTATGCATTTATGCTAGTTTTATTCATTTTTAATAATTTGCCACCTTGTTTTGTGACTTTTAGGTTTATCTAAACCTTTACCATTTTGTGAATGTAAGAGCTTAGGTGGGTTCTAGAGAGTAGACCATTGATTTTAAACTCTTTTTTTTTTCTTGTTAGTGGTGTGGGGATGACTATAATATCATTTAAGCCATGGTTTGGAATGGTGGGGCTATTTTATCCATATTATTACCATTGTGTTCCTAAATAGTTTTGGCTTTTACATAACATCTAGTTATTTTATGTACTTTGCAATTTTGTGTTAATTTGACAATGAAAAACTTCAGCAATGGAAAGATAGCTATTTTCTTTAGAATTATTAGCACCTTATCTATCTTTCTACATTTAATACAAATAAACCCATAGTTACATTTGTTCTTATTTCATACATGCTCTTTTAATGATCAAATATCTTGTTATATAGCACATGTTTAAAATAAAGCATGTAGAATACAAAAAATAGAGGAGATTGATTGGAGTTACGTTGAATTTGTTGATAATCAAGATATTTTGGATCTTATTGAAAATGTTTTGCTTTCTAACTCCATAGATGTTTTGTTGATTGGAGTTGTCTCTCATAGCATATATTGTATAATATGTTCATTCCTGGTAAAAATTATGTATTAAATATGGTAGTGAGAGCTTCTAAATTTGTCATGGTCTAGTTTGAGGCATCTAGTATATTTGCTTAGAGAGCAACTTAAATGACTTAGAAGGTTCATTTTATCATAAAATAGAACTAAATGAAAAAAATGTATTTGCTTGGAGAGCTAGGTATGTCAGTTAGAGTTTCCATATTTTTAATCTAGGAGTAGCAGTTACTAATTTGTCTAATTGCATGAGTTGATGGAAGAAGCAAAATTGGAAAATATATCTAAACAAAAAATGATAAAAATTTCAAATATTATATTAAAATAATGTTAAAAATATATTAAATATACAATAAATTTGTATTATATATATAAATAATATAAGTAATATATAAAATGTATGATAAATATAGATCAAATAATGTTTCATATCAATACTATAATTAATATATTAATATATGAAATATATAAATATTTGATATATAAACAAAAAATATTAAAATCCTCAAATAATAATATTAAATATATATATTACAATAATATAAAAATATATTAAATATATAATAAATATATATAAAATAATATTTCATATTAATGCTATAATTAATGTATATAATTCTTTATATATGTATAATTTATATATAAACATTTAACATCCTAACAGAAAATAATAAAATTCTCAAATATTATATTAAAATAATGTTAAAAATATATTAAATATACAACAAATTTGAATTAAATATATAGTGAATAATATTATAATAAAAAATTATGATTAAATTTTTAATAAATAATTAACAGTAAACTATCTAATAAGTAATTAATAGATAAATATTATTAATAAAAGTATGCTTATATAAAATGATAACTTTAAAATTTATTAATCAATTGACGGACTAAGACTAAAAAAGAGAAACATAATTAAGTAGAATAATAAATTTAAAATTCAATAAGAAATTATTGGATTAACATTAAAAATAAAAAATTATTACAAAAATAAATTAAACATTTACTAAATTACTAATAGACTAAATAACCTCAATTATAGACTAAATAACAACACTTAAAAGCCTTACATAACTCACCATATTTGCTAAAATAAAACATACTACACCTACTAGGATAGCCACTAGTTACTCAAGAAGGAATCAAAATAGTCCAACTAAACTATTTAAGAAATTTACTAAGTTGTGAACTCATTCGTCAAATACCCAAGGCATAAACACCTACAATACCAATAAAATTAAAGCTAAACTCTTTTGCCCACTAACAAAACTTCTACTACAAGTTCAATTACATAACTCACTATTTTGAAGAATCAAAACCAGTCCCACACTAGCCAAGGGGATAGGAGAAAGGTCATGATAGCTACAAGAAGAATAAGGCGAGCAAAACTTAGACAAAAGCAAAGTTAGAGTCTCTTAAGACTTTAGACTTCCATCCACATGTCTTATATACTTTATAATTGATATGTAAGCTTATATAGCCCTAAAAATATATAGAAACACCAAGAGTAAAATACTAGAATAGCCCTTAACATCTTTAACCAAGTATGATAGAACATATACCCATGAGAATCCAATTTTAACATTCACAAACACTATTAAATCTTTTAGGAACTTCATCTAACTTTTCCATGCTCAAACATATTCTTAAATCAACATTTAAACCACCTAAAATCATAGTGAACTACTTTGCATAGCCCCAACATGTTGTGACATAAAGTGTAAAACATGATAATAAAATTCTATACAAAGTGAGCTTCACACTACCCAACCTTCATGTATACTCCTAAACCACCTAGGTTCACTTCCAATCAACCTTAGGCATTACCTATAATGTGTAGAATTCCACAAGAAAGTGAAGAAAACTAAGATGGTAAAGCAGGGTAGCAAAGGTACACACAACTAGCAGATGACTGCAAAATTGCACAAAACTACTCTACATATAAGCTATAACTCTCCATAAAATACTCAATGCTCACCAAAAACCTTCCTAAAACTTATTGACCAACTCTATGGCACCTACAATGACCTTCAACTCCTTAAAATTTCCCAAAAATAGATAAGAACCATCAGGCACATCCCATGATAGCAAAGGGGTAAAAAATAGTAAAATTGGCTACTTGCAAGCTTCATGTGGAATGTCCTAAACTAAAACCACTTCTCCAAATGGCCCTAAACCATTTGGAGCAAGTTTTACATGCCTAAAGAAAGTTGTCTAAGTCTTAAAACTTTACACTTGGGTCCTAAACCAAAATTTGACCTCTTAAACTTCCACTTAAACACTTTTAACTTAAAACTAGCTTAGTTATTGGGTTATGCATACCCATTTTTTGCTAACACATTCCAATAGCCTCCAACATGATTTCTATTGGATTTTGTTTACTGTATTGGTTTATATGCATAACTTGAATTTTACTCCTTTGATGTTTGGTGGTTAAATTTCTGCTTCCTTTTGTGGTTACTTATTTTAAGAAGACCTCTAAGTATTATGACCCAATAATTTTTTTTAAGTATTTGTATTTATCTTGGTTTGATTCTTGAATTTATTTTATACCCACAATTGTTCCAGTTATGTTTTGGTATGATTTAAGCTTAATCTTTAGCTAGTAAACATGCTTGGGCAAAATCTAGTATGATAATGTTTCTTGTCCTAGTAATGTTTCCTAATAGTGTTTGAACATGGTTTAAGCTTGATTTTTATCTTGAAATAGAGCTTAAAGTCATTTAAATTCTGTCTACTTGTATTTTTTGTTAAATATATTGATTTTTTAATGCCAATTTTATGTAAAAGAATGTAACTACAGATACTTATTAATATTCCTATAAGACTTTTATGCTATCAAGTTTTGTAGTTTGCACTCTTATTTTCAAGACAAGGGGATATAACTTATATAAGTGCTTTCCTATTTCATTTCGACATACTACAATAAACATGTTGGGGTCTCCAAATCTTGTTATGCATGTTTCTTTTATTACTATTTGTTTTTAAAATTTCTTGTAATTGAATTGATGTTGAATTTTGGTATTTTAGGTGTTTTGAAGTTTATGTGAGCTCCTAATTTCACATTTCATCCATTGGAAATTTCATTTTGCTTCTTGAATTTAAAATCTCTTATGCAACTTATGAACTTTTTTTTTAGCAAAATGACACTGCCTTTTGCAAAGGAAAGTAATGGATGATAAAATATCCTCACATATGCCTACAGGTTGAGTTCAAAGCTATGCATGAGGTTTGATTTTGGAGAAGATTACAAGGTCAGCTTCATAATATTGATGTAGTGGTGCTTAAATCTTTTCAACTCATGGCTTGTTTGCAATGATAAAGATGTTGCTATTGAGATCACTTCTTTGCCAATAAGACCTAGAAACTATTTTTTTTTTCATCTTCCATGAAATTTGTATCATTTTGAACTTTTTGGACTTCATTATGCTGAATATTCAATTTTATTGTAGATATCAATTGATATTTATAAATTTGTTTTTTGTATTTTATTTATTGTCTTAATTTTATTTAATGTTAATAAACTTTCAATGTACATTATTCATTTTTAAAATAGTTAAAAAAAATTTAGCACTATACTTTTAGTGGCAACATATTTTGCCACTAAAAAGTGTATTAGCAAAAAAAGATGTTGCCATTGAACATGTCTAGTGACGAAATAATGTCTCTACTAAAACTTTCTTGTGACAACAATAGTTGCTACTAAAGATCATTAGTTGTGACAGGATGTCATGCCCATAAATCTTTATTGACAATCATAGTATCGCAGCTAAAAGTCTTTAGCAGCAACAATATTGCTATCACTAATTGTAATCTTTTACCCATAAATTGTAACACCCTAACTTCTAGCTCATACCCATCATGCCTTATATACTCATATACACATACTAAGCATACAAGGAAGATCATTCACTCTACCTCGTCTTCCTTCTCTAACATTATGCATGGGTAGATATCCACTTTAGTGTCACATGGACTGGGTGAGCTCTTTCTATGCATCCTAATGCTTAGTTGCAATATTAAGACTTATTTCAATCCCAAAAATATGCTTTAAACTCATGGAAAGCAAAAAGGGATATGAGACATGCATTTTCGTTCTTGGCAGATTTTGCTTCATTCTGGGCTGAGTTTGAAAATTCGGAACTAAATGAAGAAAAATCATAAACATATGATCTTGGTCATTCTAGAAAGCTTAAGACGTATAATTTATCCTAAAAATATGTAGAAGTCTCAATATCCCACATATCATGCGTTTGACATCCGAAATCGTCCACTGGTCAGGGGGGCTCTTTTACTATCACAGTTTATTGATATGGACTTTGAAAATGTCTAACTAATTCCACAAAAATCCAATGCTTGCAAACGTTAACTCGATGGAAATATGTGGATGTTAGCTAGAGAGGAAAAATATTTCCAGATCAGTTCATCAAGCCAAATTCCTGGAAACCGATGAAACAGTACTTCGGGTCTGACTGGGTGACTGATGCTGGGCAGGAACTTTGAATTTGCATATCTTCCTCTCTAGACCTCTAAATGAGGTGCTTCCAGTTCCTACAAGTCACTGTGACTATCTAGTTTCTATGTATAAAATTTTGTAGCCATTGGACTACGTTTGCCCCTCGGATGACACGGTTTCTAATCTGACCAGATGAACAGTGTTTTCAAAAATCCTAATTTCTGATGTCAACTTTGAAAAATCATAGGAAATGATATAGACCTCCAAATGACTTGATCTTTAGCTTCCCAAAAAGCTCTAACCAAGATCTAATCACATTTTAAATTTCAAAGCAAGAAGAGGTCATCTGGTTAACTCTTGACATCAAGTGCAAAAAGCCACTTTCTTGGCTAAAAATGGGGCTCATGGGGTCCAATCTTAGTTCTTCTACCTCTATGACTCTTTGAGCACATGAGAAAACATCTATAGGGGCCATCAATCATGGCTCAAGTGTCTAGTAACCTAGATTGGAGAAACTCATTATCTCACATCCACTTATGCACTCATATGGCCTATACTAACATTGAGCTTTTCACAATCAAAGCTTACTTCTTCATTCAAAATCATTCTAATTCTCATACATACATCATGAATACATTGATTTACAAGCATTTGTATGTACTACATCATGTACATCATTAATTTACATCCCTTGTCTTAAGTACAACATAATTACAAGAAGTTCCTTTACAAGTCTTCACTAATCTCCCTAGCTTCAAGCTTGGTGGCTCCCATCTCTAGCCTCACTTGGTCCACCTAGCATATTTGGATGGTGGAGAGGAGGAGTGAGATTCAAATAATCTCAATAGCTCATCTCTCATTCAATCATACACACAAAGCATGCAAACAAGTCTCACCATGCATGTATGACATGTTAGCATATAAAATCATAATGAAAGCATTTGCTACATTTAAACTGGCCATGCATAAAAGAAAAACATTCTCAGCATGTGAGTAGGCCATACATAACATATGAAAGCTTGCCAAGTAATGGATTAACCTCACCCACTTACTTGTGGATTTTGGACTTGCCTCACCCATATTTAAGAGGTTCTTAGACTCAACCCTTACTCTTTGGGAGTCAACCTCACTTTTGGGAGACTCTTTACTTTGTCTCAACCAACTTGAGGGTTTTGGCTCATCCTTGTAACAACCCAGAAAAAGAAAAAGAGAAAGCTGGAAAATTTTCGAAGAGCTGAGAATTTTCTAAGTCTTCTCGCCATAGCGAGAAATGGAATCGCCATAGTGAGAATGCCTCCTCGCAATCGTGAAGATGTTCCTAGCTATAGCGAGTGTGGCATTCCATATAAAAACCAGGGAGTTGCTCGCTGTAGCGACGCCATAGCGAAGGCAGAGGTCTGGAACAGACATGATCTCGCCATAGCGACGCCATAGCGAAGGTTGAGAATAGACACGATCTCGCCGTAGCGACGCCATAGCAAAGGCAGAGGTCTGGAACAGACACGAGCTCGCCGTAGCGAGGGCACTAACTCGCTGTAGCGAGAGCGGTCTAGAAAAGCGAGAAAAAGAGAATTTGACTTTTTAAAGACTTCCAAATCTCTTCTTTCTTCTTCTAACCGACTCAAACTCGTCTTAGGAGAGAGAAAAGGGCGGAGGAGAGAGAGAGAAGCTGAAGAGAAGAGGAAAGCACAAGAAAGGTAAGGATTCTCCTGACTTCCTCTTAGTATTTTGCCCTTCTCCCCTTTCCCCTCTTTCCTACGGTTTCAATGGTCGAAAATGGCTAGGTCTTGAGTCTGGTTCAGAGGAGAGAGAGTGGGAAACCATTCTTGAGAGAGACTAAAAGTATATAGTCTTCTCTATCTTGCTTTTCCCTTTCTTAAGAGCTTGAGAGGTGAGAAAAGAGAGAGGATAGCTAATGGACCCTAGAGTGAGGAAGAAACCTAGAGTGAGAAGCTCAGTAGAGCTGATTAGAAGTGATCCCTAGCTTAAGAATTGAGTATTGAAGTATTGATTCCATGCTTCTGTGTGGTTAGGCTCAAGAGGAACTCTCCCATCTAAAAGTTGTTGTGAAACCAACAAGGGAGGAGACCATTGACAGAGCAAGTAGGAAATAGCCAACAAAGGTAGTTCTCTCCACTTTCTCTCATGCATAATTGTGTGTTTACATTGTCTTGCTTGTGTGTATGAATGATATGAGCTATGAGAAGTGTGTTAGCATGACTATGTGATATGATTGAGATGATGTTTTAAATGCTTGATTGGTTTGCTTGAGGAAATGGAAAAGCCAATAACCCTATAGCCGAGGTGAGGATGAGCCGAAGCCCTAAGTTGGTTGAGCCATGTCTCCCAAAATGAGGTTGACTCCCAAAGAGTAAGGGTGAGTCTAAGTACCTCTAAAAGTATGGGAAGGCAAATCCAAAAGCCATAAGGGAAGGGGTGAGGCCGATCCAAGTACTCAGCGAGCTCATGAATGTTATCCATGGCCATTTCACATGTTTTAAATGTTTTTCATCATGTTTTATATGCTAACATGCCATACATGCATAATGAGACTTGTTGCATGCAATATATGTATGTTTGAATGAGAGTTGAACTACTGAGATTCTCTGAATCTCACCCCCCTCTCCATCATCCAACCATGCCAGGTGGCCCAAGTGAGATAAGGGATGGGAGTAACCACCACCAAGCATGAGGCTAGGGATAGAGATGAAGAAGAATGTAAAGAATTCTTGTATATGGATCTTGTACATGAGATGTAAATGATGTATATGATGTAGTTCCTCATAGTTTTGTAGAACCATGTATATCTTAATGATGAATGTATGAGAATGAGGTTTATGATGAATGAAAGAGCATGGTTGAATGAGAAAGAACCAATGATAGCCTAGTAAATATGGGTGCATAAGTGGGTATGGGATAGTGAGTTTCCCTAATCTGAGTTATTAGACACTTGAGGCATGATTGATAGCTCCTATAGATGCTTTCTCATGTGCTCAAAGAGTCATAGAAGTAGAAAACTTAAGATTGGACCCCAGTAGCCACACTTTTGGCCAAGAAAGGGCCTCTTTGCACATGATGTCATGGAATAGCCATATGACCTCTTTTAGCTATGAGATTTGACATGTAGCTAGATTATGTTTAGAGCTTTCTGGGAAGCTAGAGTTCATGTCAAATAGAGGTCTATAGCATTTTCGATGATTTATCAAAGTTGACATCAGAAATTCGGATTTCAAAAAATCACTGTTCATTTGGTCAGTTTTGAAATCATGTCATCCGAGGGGCAAACATAGTCCAATGGCTACGAAATTTTATACACAGAAACTAGATGGTTACAGTGACTTGTAGGAACTGGAAGCACCTCATTTAGAGGTCTAGAGAGGAAGTTATGCAATTTCGAAGTTCCTGCCCAGAATCAGACACCCAACCAGACCCGAGGTACTGTTTCATCGGTTTCCGGGGAATTGGCTTGGTGAACTGATCTGGAGATATTTTTCTCCTCTAGCTAACATCTACATATTTCCATAGAGATATAGTTTATGAGCATTGGATTTTTGTGGAATTAGTTAGACAATTTCAAAGTCCATATCAGTAAACTACAACAGCAAAGAAGTCCCCTCTGACCAGTGAACTATTTTGATGTCAAACGCAGAATGAGTGAGAGATTGAGATTTCTAAGTATTCTTATCATGAAGTAGACGTCTCAAGCTCTCTAGAATAACCCAGATCATGTAGATTCGATTTTTCTGCATTTAGTTATGAATTTCCAAAGTTAGCCCAGAAATGAAGCAAAATCTGCCCATAGCGAAAATGCATGTCTCCAATCCCTTTTTGCTTTCCATGAGTTTTAAGCATATAGTGGGGATTGAAACAAGTCTCAATAGAGGAATTGAGCATGAGGAATCAGAGAGAGAGCTCAACCGGTCCATATTACTTCTAAGTGGAGCTCTACCCACACATAGTGCCATATAAGAGTAAGCATAAGGTAGAGAAAGTGTCTCCCTTATGAGTTCCGCATTGCCCATATGGGCTAGTGGGCACGTTGGGTATGAGCTAGAGGTTAAGGTGTCACAATCCTCACCATGGCTAAAGGGTTATTGGCTTTTCCATTCCTCAAGCAAACCAAAACAATCACATAAATCATCATTTCAATTCATAATGTATCATCATGCTAACACACTTCTCATGGCTCATATCATACATACATACAAGTAAGACAATGTAAACACACAATTATGCATGAAAGAAGGTGGAGAGAGCTACCTTATTAGCTAGTCACAACTTTCTCTTTCAACTTGTCTCCTCCCTTGTGGATTTCACAACCACTTCTAGATGGGAGAGCTTCTCTTGAGCCTAACCACACAAGAAGTATGGAATTAATTCCTTAACACTTGATTCTTAAACTAGGGATCTCTTTCTAACAACCCTACTAAGCTTCTCAAACTAGGTTTCTTTCTCTCACTAGAATCCATTAACTATCCTCTCTCTTTTCTCAAACTCTCAAGCTCTTATAAAAGAAAGCAAGAAAGAGAAGACTACATAACCTCTAACCTCCCTCAAGAGTGGTTTCCCACTCTCCCTCTTCTGAACCAAGCTCAAGATCTAACCATCTTAGCTACCAAAACTGTAGAAAGAGAGGGGAAGGGGAGAAGAGTAACATGCTAAGAGAAAAGCCATGGAAATCCTTACCTTTCTTGTCCTTTCTTCTTCTCCTAAGCTTCTCTCTCTCTCCTCCACCCTTTTCTCTCTCCTAAAGTGAGCTTGAGTCGGTTAGAAGAAGAAAGAAGGGATTTGGAAGCTTTTAAAAAGTCAAATTCTCTATTTTCACTCTTTTCTGGACTAACCCTCGCTACAGCGAGCTCGAATAAGTCCCAGACCTCTGCCTTCGCTACAGCGTGCGCTACGGCGAGCAACTCCCTAGTTTTTGTATGGAATGCCCGCACTCGCTATAGCTAGAAGCATTTTCGCTATAGCGAGAAGACATTCTCGCTATAGCTAGGTCATTTCTCGCTATGGCGAATAAGTGCATTCGCTATAGCCGGGCTGTGGCGAGAAGACTTAGAATTTTCAGCCCTTTGAAAATTTCAGCTTTTTCCTTTCCTTTTTCTTTTCTCTTTTCTTTTCTTCTTCTTTCTTTTTCCTGGTTGTTACATAAATAATGAGTTGCTCTTAAATATCTTTAATAACAACTAGCTGCTACAAAAGGTGTACTTATAATGACAACTAATGTTGCCACTAAATATACATATTTAGTGGCAACCTAATTATTGTCATTAAATACAATTTTTACTCACACTATAGGTTGCCATTAAATATATTTAGCAGCAAGGGTGACTGTGTTACTAATTCCTTTTCACATACGAAATATCGTTGTTACTAAAAGTGTCCATATAGTCACAACTAATATCGCCATTGAATATATGGATTTAATGACGACAATGATAGTGTCACCACTATATATGTAGATTTAGTGGCGACTGTTGCCATTAATTATGCATGTTGTCGCTATATCCTTTTGGCATCACTTTTTAATAACGACCTTTTGTCATTACTAAAAAGATTTAGAGTTACTAGAGTAGTATGGCGGACCAGGTGTCACCACTAAAATTAATTAATGGTGACATAATGAGTTTTAGTGGGGACTTTTGTTGCCACTAAAAGTTAATTTTTTTGTAATGCTTATAACTCCCACTATTAATTCCAAAGTTAAAGAACTTTATTGTCCTGGTTTCAACAACTTTGGTATAATAATTAGAACAAAAAGTTTATATCCTTTGGACCTTTCAAGAAAACCAATAAAATAGTTACTTATTATTCTAAGATCCAACTTCCTTTCTTGGGGATTAAAAATTTTTGCTTTAACTAGGCAACCTTAAATGCGAAGATGATTTAAACTTGATTTTCCTACCCATAACTCATAATTAATGAGTTTTTAGGATAACCATCATAATAGTACAATTTAAAATAAACATCACCATTTTTAGTTGCTTCTTTCCATAAAAGCAAACAACAAAGTAAAATTACTCACCATACATCTTGTCATATCCATAGTAAGGTAAAATTGTGTCTTTCAACTATACTATTTTGCTAAGGCTAACCAAGCATTGTGTGTTGTGATGTAATGTCATTCAAGAATTTATCTAAATGAACCATTTTTGTCATAGTTTCCATAATATTCACCACCTCAATTAGTCCTCACAACTTTTATCTTTTTATTCAAGTTGATTTTCAACTTCAATCTTAAAAATTTTAATGATTTCCAAAGCATCAGACTTTCTTTAAGAAGATAAATTGACCACAACATAAGAAGTCATCAACATAATATGTTTCACCACTTATACAAGGTGAAAATGGTCTATATATATATGTATGTATGTATGTAACACTTCAACTAACATGGAACATCATGGCACTTCTATTGGTACTTTTAGTTCGCTTTTTCTTAATGCAATCAATACAAGTACTAAAATATGAGAAATCAAGAATTGCTATGATACTATATTTAACTAATTTTTGTGGTCTTTATTTAGAGGTGTGTCCTAGCATTTTCAACCACAACAAAAATGAAGTTTCATTTTAATAAGCTTTTTTAGTGACAATGGATGTATCAAAGTTCAAAGCAAAAATTAAAGAAAAAAAAAGAAGAAAAGAGAATCAGGGTGGATTTTGTACAAGCCATCAAATAAAGCTCCAATGCCAATCAAGAGGTTATACATCTCTAAGGCTCAATTGGCAAAAAACCAATATCCTTCTCGATCAAGGCAAGAAACATAATTAAGTTTCTAGAAAGAGAAGGGACATAAAAGGTGTTTTTCAATTCTAATGAATAACTACTATTGAGAAAAAGTTTATAGATGCCAAAGGCTTCAACATTTGCACTTTTTCCCATAAAATTCATTATTTTATTCTTTCTTAGGGCCTCAGTTATATGGAATCCCTACAAAAAATTAAATACATAAATCAAAACATTGTGACCCAATCACCAAATATTGAAAGGAATATAAATTAAATTGGTTTTAGAACATACATATGTAATATAATTACCTTTCTTTTCAAACCAATTCTTATGTTTTAAATAATTCTTCTACATATAACATCTTCTTTTCTTTTCTTTTTTTTTTTTGCAAAAGAAGCACTTCAAATATCTTTTATCTACCCTATTAAATACAATTGGTTCCTTTCCTTGACTTGCTAGTTGATTTGAATTTTTTTTTCTATTTTACCCTTCCTCGGCCTTTTTTCCATTACAACCCTATGATACCAAGTGGACTGATTGAATTGGTTGTAATCTTTATCTCTGTAATCTATCCCCTTTTGAACATGCATGGCAATAAATTCATTTTTGGTCCACTTTTTTCTTGTGTTATAACTAATTTTAAATGGACAAAATTGAAGAGTAAGAAAAATTGAGAATGAATTTGTAATGACTTAGAAATCTCAAGAGTAGAATAAGAAAGAGTGATGTAAATAATAATAATAATAAAATATTAAACATTTTTGGAAAGTAACTAAGTGTTTTTTATTTTAGTTAAACTTAAATAAACTAAGACCTTCAACTTTATAATAATAAAATATGAAGTTCAATTTTGTGATTGCTAACTTTGTCACTTCTAGGTCGTGATTGGCTATCAATTTCGGCCGCACTCCCACTTAGTTAGGTAATGAAGTATGCTTCTAAAGTAAACCATTCCATTTTCTTATTTTTGCTTTCATCTATGCGAGCTTTTTTTTTTTTTCCTTTTGGATTTGAAGATTTCTACTACTTTGAGTATTTTCTTCATGGGTGGGATCTCTTTTATTTTCAACTAAGAATGTTCTTTTAACCATGGTTGCATAAGGTCTGGTGTTTTAGCATACATAGAAGGGATTGATCTCCAATGGTAGGGGACTAACATCATTCTTTGACAAATTTATTTTACGTGAGTTCAAGACAAACATTTGTTAGACTCAAGAAATTAAACTATTATGATTTCTATGTAAGATATAGTTAATATCTAGTTAAGTTATGACCTTATCTATTTATACATTAGAACTTTGAGTCAAATATTATTGAAGGAGATATTTCCACAAAGTGAATTTTATTTACAGATCTCTATAATGGTTACTTATAAGAACTGTTGACATGAGAATTGACTAGTATGATTCCACATATAACAAAAATATTTTATGAAGGGACTACATACATAATGCTAGTTGCTAATAACAATTTTATTAACCCTTAGTGTGCCATGGTTCATATCTAGTTAGCAAGGGATATAAAAGGTCCTAACCTCATGTGATGGCCATCACACATGGAATGAAGGGATGTTATTTTATATAAACTAAAGGCTCATGACAAACAATTATTACCCACATAGGTTGAGTGCCCACGATAAAGGGTTATTGTCTTATGTAAAATGTGTACCCATGATGGTTTTTTCATTTTGATAAGATCCTTCTAATGACATTGTTTTAAAGGATAATTTTATCTTTCAAGAGATCATTAATACAAATTTTTGAAAGTTTCATGCTTAATTATTATTAATAAGGTTGTTCATTAATTCATGATTGTCATAACAATAAATCTTTATTAAAATGCTTCTATATTTGAATGCTTATAAATTGTTAGTTTATTAAAAGGTACGAATTTCTAACTTTGCGATACTGTATTATTATGTATTTCAAATAGTGTCTAAATTATTTAATTACTCTCTTCTCTAATGATTGATTAGTTACATCATAGGATATTATTTACTTATTAAACATTTGGTATTTCAGATAGTAAATTAATCCTTAGCCTCCCTCGACATCGTAGCATGGACTATCCTTTAATTTGGTGAGCCCCACATTGACCAAGTGGGCAAAGTTTTTTTTGATATATTTTGATGTAGCTCCACATGACTTACAGATAGGATCCTCCACCTTGATATATGTATTTTTTTGTGGATAGAATTGGGACTAGAGCTTTCTTATTTATATTTTAATGATTGTTTGATTGTAGAAAGCTTAGAAAGTCCAGAATTCAAGGAAAAAATTTTGTCAAAATTTCTACAAATAGATGAACTCAAGACTCATTTTGATCATTTCAATATATAGTATAAAATTTTTCATGTGAATAAGTTCTTAAGTGCTTTACATATTAATAACTATACTTTATGAAGTTAAGAAAGAATTGAGTTGTGAAATGAGGCTAACAAGGGCGGGATTCACCTCATACTCGATGATAGTCATAACGTAGCTTTGGGGTGCAATAGAATTAGACTAAAAGGGTCCAAAAATGGTTATATTCATATATTTAAGTTGCTTAGCCAAGTTTGATATTTCCATTATGTGTTCACAAACACCAGTTATCCCATCACAATTTTTTAATAGTCAAAGTATCCATGAGTTTACTTGTTGATATCTAATTGGAAGATTTGAATTGCTACCTGCAAGGATTACTTAGCCTTAGGTGAGTCTACCATGGACTTGCAAATATTCTTGGCAATCCTATTATTCATGATCACAAGGCTCGAATAATTAAATTATTCCCAATTGTCAAAATTAGATTTCATCTAAAAAAATAACTTGTTTCAGTTGGCTTTTTAAGTTCATCAATTTTGTAACACAAATTCAACAATGTTAAACTATTATGAAAACTATAACGGGATGGTTTAAGCCATGGAACCATGGAACAAATTAGTAAAATTATTATGTGAAAATTCAAAAACAATCTAGTGCATCACTATACATATCGTATAAGATAAAATATGGCATGTAATTGATTCACTCTAAAAGTGAAAACTTGTATTGACTTTCATCAACATTTATTGAGTTGTCCAATACTTTTGGTATAAAACAACTTAAAAATCTATAATTTGGCTATAAAAATAAGGAGAATTTGAAAATTTGCAAAATGTCCCCTTAAACATTAGGTCACTTGCAAATAGTCCTTTGAACTTTCAAAACTAGTAATTTGGTCTTTGAACATTTTGGCAAATAGGTCCTTATGTTTATTTTTCTCTTACTTCTATTAACTCATTTGCCACCTCAAACATCCTTATAATTAATATATTAATATTGGAAGCAAATGGAGGTTTGCCAAACAAATGGAGGTTAATATCAATAAGATGATAATAGACCTAAGGACCTACTTGTAAGAATGGTGAAAGTTTAAGGACTTAATTGCTAGTTTTGAAATTTTAAGGAACTATTTGAAAGTGACTCAAAGTTCAAGCGGTCTTGTTGCAATTTTCCTTAAAAGTAATTACACCTTTTGTAACATCTAAGATTTTTGAAATTTTTCTAAGTCTGTTGGTTATAACCAGGATCCTTGTTAGCTATAGTGAATGTACCTGTTCGCTACGGTGAGAAATTAGCTAACTATAGCAAATGTACCAATTTGCTATAGCAAGAACATAGTTCGCCATAGCAAGTTTAGGCGTTCCATATAAAATCCAGGGAGTTTCTCGCAATAGCATGTGTCGTACCAAGAGCGGGGGCCTAGAACTGATAAGTGCTTGCCGTAGTGAGGGTTATTTCTCGCTATAGTGAGGTTTGTTCAAGAAAAAGCAAGAAAAAGTGGATTTTTGCTTTTTAAAGAAGCTAGAAGCTCCTTTCTTCTTCTAACTGACATATGCTTCATCTAAAACAGAGAAGAAGGCTGGAAAGAAAGAGAGAAACCAAGAGAAGCCAAGAAAGAAGGGAAAACATTAAGGAAACGGTGAGAGAAACTTGAGAATTTCATAGCTTTCCTTATTGAAATCTTGCTCTTCTCTCTTTGCTCTCTCTTTCAATGATTTTGGTTGTTGAATTAGTTTTATTTTGAGCTTGGTTCAAAAGAGGAAGAATGGAGATTTAAAGGGAAGGTAAAGGCAAAAGGAACCACTCTTGAAGAAGGCTAGAATTCAAGGTAGATACCTATGTATCTTTGCTTTTTCTTCCTTGCTTCTTATGCATGTTGGGCTACCAACTTAAAAGTTAGTAAAGGGAAGGAAGTTCTGTACTAGAACAAGTTTGAAACCCTTGAATTAGAGTGTGGAAAGCTTGGAAATGAAAAAAAAAAAAAAAGGGAAGAACAACTTATGAACTTTAAGAAGGAGAAATTAAGGATTGTTGAACACTTTGTAATTTTTGTTTTAATGCATGAATCCCCTAGCATATGTAAGTGTTTGATGGAGTTCCTAAAACCCCTAGGAAGCTTTCCAAGTGCCTTTCCTTTTAAGAAAGATTTAAAAGCTTCATTAGACCTTTTTTGGAACAAAAAGGGAATCATAGACTAAGTATGCATCTTAAGTGTGTGTGTGTGTGTGTGTGTGTTGTCTTGGCTTGTTCCAAGAAAGTAATTACATATTATGTGTTATGTCTAGGCCAAGGAACTCAAGCTCCATCTAGTTATGGTTGTGAAACCGAGAAGGGAAAAGAGAAGTTGAAAGGGAAGGATTATGTTTAATTATCAAGGTAGCTCTTCACTTTTTCTTATTACATTATTAGAGGTATGATGATCATTGTATGCTTGTGTGTGCACTTGTATTATGAGACATGCCATTTTATATTGCCTTAATGTATTGGTACTAATATGTTTATATTTTGGGTTGTGAAAATTGCTCTTAAAGGGTGAGGTGGTGCCAAAAGTCCTTTGTGATGAGTGAAGTGGAGCCAAAAGCCCCTAGGAATAGGTGAAACAAGGCCAAAAGTCTCATGGATGAGTGAGGCCAAGTCAAAAGTCCCTAGACCAAAAGTCCCTAAAATAAGGGGAGGCTAAACCAAAAGTCCCTAAAACTTATTCTTGGGATTGATATTATTTTCATGGTATGTAAATCATATGTTATATAATTTTTAATGGTTGAATGCCTACTTGCATGCTTTGACATATTTATATGCCTTGAGTGCTTCTTTGAATGAGTACATGAGCTATTGAGATTCCATGAATCTCACCCTCTTCCCCTTCCCATCTTAACATGTTTAGGTGGAGCTCAAGGAGACCAAAGTGTAAGCCAAGGAGCCTAGTTGAGCATACTTAACTAGTTGTATAGTTTGTATGGTTCTTTTGATGTAAGAGATGTCAATAATTAGATGTACATGTTATTTTTAAGATGTAAATATATGAATAACTGTAAAAGCATGTGTATGTGATGTATGAACCATTTGTGGAACCAAAGCAATGAGAATGCAAGTTTTAGCTACTTGGTAACCTATCCTTAGTTATGTATTATGGCATATGACATAGTGAGTTTAAGATGCATGATGGTTTGGACCACTTGGACAATTCATATGCAATGTATTAGTACTTTTAAACTTGTCCAAGAGGTGCCAAACACTAAAAGGAGCCATTTAGACTAAAGAGTTACATTATGAGAAGCAAAAATGACCATATTGGTGGGTTGTGTCACTTTTTGTCCAAATGAGCTCTCCTTGATATGAAAGTTGGCATGCATCTAGAGCTTGTTGAGAGATTTTTGGAGAGCTAAAATGAGTATTGTAACACTATAATTTCTAGCTCATATCCATCATCCTTTACATGTTCATGTGATATATAGTAAGAAGGAAGTGAGAAATTCTATTAAAATAACACACTTTCTTATGTTACGTTATGATTAAAAGTTCATTTCGGTGTCACGTGGACCGTGTGAGCTCATGCTATACATCCTCATATTTAATTACATCATTATAACTCATTTTTATCACAAACACATGCTTATAACTCATGGAAACCAAATTGGAAGGTGGAACATGGGGTTTCATTCTCGGCCAGAATTGGCCTCTTTTCTAGGCAAACTTTGGAAAATCATAACTAAATCTAGAAAAATCAAAATCATGTAATATTAGTTATTATAGAAAGCTTGGGATGTATAACTTATGCTAAAAATATGTACAAGTCATAAAATCCCACACACAGAGCGTTTGACAAGTGAAATAGTCTGGACGTCTGGGTCCTGATGCTGTCATAGTTTACTGATATGAACTTTAAAAATGTCCAGTTAATTTTAAAAAAATCCAATCCATGAAAATGATACCAATATGGAAATCTATAGATGTCAACTAGATAGAAAAAATATCTCCAAATCAGTTCATCAAGCCCAGGCCTCAGAATTCGATGAAATAGTACTTCTAGTCGGGCGAGGTTACTGATTCTGGACAGAAACTTCAAAAATTCATATCTTCCTCTCTAGACCTCCAAATGAGATGCTTCTAGTTGGCACGCACTGTGATTGCCTAGTTTCTCTGTATAAAATTTCATAGCAATTAGACATCATTTAAGTCTCATGTAACAGAAAATAATTTTGAACCATTGTAACAGTGCATCAGACCATTTCCATAAATTTTTTCAACTTTAAAAAATTATCAAATATTCTGTAGACCTCTGAAAATTATGATCTTTAGCTTCTCAAAAAGCTTTTAATAAGACCTAATTGCATGACAAATATCAGATCAAGACTAACTCATTTGGCTAAAAAGTGATATAGGGTTCCATAATGGTCAATTTTGGCTCCTTATAGGATGCCAAAGTTGCCAAATGGATTTTCCTTGGTTTTGACACTTTTTGGGCAAGTCTAAAAGTATATTTGAGACTTAAGTGAGCTGCCCAAATGGTTCCAAACCTCATGCATCTCATTTTAGCCATTCAACCTACACTTATGCATACTTTCATCAAAATTCAATATTGCACACTTTGGCATTACATACTCAAAATAAGTGCTATGGGTCATATATCATTTTCATACATCTAAACATCACATAATAGTATATTTACACATGTCTCAAGGTTTATGGTACATATACAACATCATCTACATTATGAACCATCAGTATGGTTCTAAAATAGGCAAAATAATACATAAGCTTGCCAATCCTTACTCTTCATGATTGTTGGCTCCTTTCACCATAATTACTTAGTCCACCTAGTATGTTAGATCATTGGAGAGAAGGGGATGAGATTTAAAGAATTCCAATAGCTCATCTCCCATTCAATCATACATAACATGTGCAAGCAAGCTTTACAAATGCATGCATGGAGAAAATAAAAGCAACAGACCTTTTAAAAGAAAACTTGGCATGTGAATAACTTATACAAATCATTCAAGAGCTCACCAAGTGTTTGGATTGGCCTCACACTTCTCCTCAGGGGTTTTGGACTTGCCTCACCATTTCTTGAGTACTTTGGACTCAACCATACTTTTGAAAGCTCACTTTACTTTTGGGAGACTCTTTGCTTTGTCTCAACCAAACTCAAGGGTTCTTGGCTCATCCTCACCAAAAGGAAGAGTTCTTGGCCTCTTCACACTCAAATAAACTCATCGAAACATCATGCACTCATTAGAAAACATAACATGGCATCAAGGATCATAACATATAAAGGCATGCTAGCATACTTTTCATAACTTGAAAATACACATACATATATTTTAAAACAAGCTAAACACACATCCATGTATGAGAGAAGGTGGAGAGAGCTACCTTGCACCAATTCACACACTTTTCCCTTTGAATTCAAGCTCCTCTTTTCAGCTACACAACCACAAAAGTGTGGGGAAGGTTCTTCTTAGCCTAGATACAATTTATGGGAGTCAATTAGGTTCATGAAACACATTCTAAGGCTACATAACTTGATGAACCACTAGATTACTCTATAGACTTCATTATGGTCCATAATCACACCTAATGAAGCAACACCCCTCAAATGACTTCTAGGCCTCATTCTTTCTTTTCACATATGATTCTTGACTCCTTTTAAGCATCTTGGAGTCATTACATCATTAAGACAAAAGGCCTAGCACTATGTTGCTTCTTTATGTCATATTATGGAACTTAAGGCACCAAATCAATTTCCATGAGTTTTAAATTTTTTCAAGGCCTCCTTTCATTTTCATTTACCAAATATGACTCAAGAATGGCCTTAGAAAAATTTAAAATTCCCCCCACCTACACAAACAAGCCTAGGCTGAGACTATGACATCAATTGGGCTTCTTAGAGTTCTCTTGATTTTCTTGAAGGAAGAAGCTTGTGGGGAGCATCTTAGGTGCCTCAAGAACTCATTTATACTCTACATTAAACCTAAGAAGCATCACATAAATTCAGAATTTGAAAGGTGCACTAGAAACCCTAGGTTTTACATCTTACATTCTAATGCCTATTTCATGGTTTCCTTTGCATATTCTTATTCCTTTCCATCAAATACCTAAGAATCATCCTTGGTTTGATTGAAAATATAACTCCCTAGGGCTATCTATATCTAGGTCGAAATATGCTTGAAGGAAGGGAGGAGGAAGACTAAGTGGAAGAATTACAAAATACCTTGTTTTCCTTGAATTTCCTTGCTTATTCTTGCTTTCCTTGGCCTCCTTACTTGAATTTCAAAATTTCCCCTCTGTTCTCCCTTCAAAACAGCCCTCAAAACTTCAGAAAAACCATGGAGAAGAAGAGGGAAAAAGAGGAGAAGATGTTGGTGGAGAGAAAGCATGAAAAATAACTAATTTTCCATACCTTTAGCTTGGAATTTCTTCTTTTTCTCCTCCTCTCTTGGTGTGCCCAAGACCCTTGCTCTCCCTTATGAAATTATGAAAAATTTTCTGATTCTAAATGGGGAGGAAAGTGGGGTGCCACATAGATATAAGGAGGGAAAAGTGACTTTTTCAAAAATTTCAATTTTACCCTTCGTACTTTGCATTTTCTTTTCTCCTTCGTTTTAGCTCCTTTTTGAGAGCCGTCTTTTCCATCATAACAAATAGGTTCCCAATTTAATAAAATACTTTTGAAATCACTCAAATCGGAGCTAAAACCCTCTCGAACGAATCGGTCAAAGTCTGAGTCAACCAACGTTGAAAAAATTACACCGGAGGGTCTTCACCGGTCTCGGGGCTTCCCATGGTTTTTAGGGCCTCTGAGAAGCTCGGAAGACTCAAAACTTCCATTTAAAAAGCCCTCTTGTATGTTTTCCAAAAAGTCCACTTATTTACGAAAATGCCACTAGCCTTTCGGCAAATTTTTTGAATCACTCCGACCCTGGTTTCTGGGCAACTCAAGGCTCAAATCCTTATTTTCTATTATTTAAAATTTTAGTCAAATTTTATTTGGCTTTGAATCACTCATCTCAGAGGGCTTACTTTGAAAATTGACTCATTTCGATATTTTACGAAAAATTAGACGTTACATTTCTACCCTCCTTAAATAAAATTTTGTCCTCAAAATTTAAAAGACATACCTTAAAGGAAGAGTTCTGGATATTTCTTTCTTATATCATCCTCTAGTTCCCAAGTAGCTTCCTCGGGAGATAACCCCTTCCAAACCTTTTTCACCAACTGTATCGCCTTATTCTGTAACTGCTTGAATCTAATGTCCATGATCCAATCTGGTGACACTATATATGATAGATTATCCTGTAACTGCACATTCTCATATTCTATGACATGTGAGGGGTTGGGCTGGTACTTTTTAAGTTGAGAAATATGGAATACATTGTGAACTTGGCTTAAGTTCAGAGGAAGGGATAGTCTATATACCACAGGTCCTACTTTATCAAGAATCTGGAAAGGACCTATGTACTTTGGACTGAGCTTTTTACTTTTGATGGACCGACCTATCCCTATGACTGGAGACACTCTAATGAAGACATGGTCTCCAATCTCAAACTCTAACGGCCATCTATGTCTATCTGCATAACTTTTCTATCTACTTTGAGCCGTCAGAAGTTTCTTCCTAATGGTTTCTATCTGTCGGGAGGTCTGGTTCACTAATTCTGGGCCTATAAGGCTTCTCTTTTCTAGCTCAACCTAACACATTGGGGATATACACTTCCTCCCATACAATGCCTCGTACGATGCCATCTGTATACTTGCATGATAACTATTATTATAGGTAAACTTCGCTAGAGGCAAATATGTATCCTAGTTCCTTTTCATTTCTAGCACACATGCCCTCAACATGTCCTCTAGGGTTTGGATGGTTCTCTCCGTCTGTCCATCCGTCTGAGGGTGATAAGCTGTGCTGAATCTAAGTCAAGTACCTAGAGCATCCTGTAATGATCTCCAAAAATTCGATGTGAATCTGGGATCTCTATCTGACACTAAGCTCTTAGGCACACCATGCAATCTAACTATTTCCCTGATGTACAGCTAGGCTAACTTATCTAGGGTCTAAGTGGCTTTCATAGGTAAGAAATGCACTGACTTTGTTAACCTATCCACTATTACTCATATTGCATCATACCCCAATGATGTCCTGGGTAAACCCATGACAAAATCTATAGTTATACTATCCCATTTTTACTTTGAGATACTTAGGGGCTGAAGTGACCCAGCTAGTTTTTGATATTCTATTTTTACTCTCTGGCATACTAGATATTGGGAGACATACTCTGCTATGTCTGTTTTCATCCCAGGCCACCAGAACATTTTCTTTAAATCCTGATATATTTTATTACTGCCCAGATGAATGGTGTACTTACTTTTATGTGCCTCATTTAATATCTTTTCTCTAATTTCTGTGTTTCTAGGCACATATAGCCTATCCCTGTATTTTACTATGTATCCTCAGACAGATTGAACTCCTGGACACTACCCTAGGCCATTTGGGCTCTAATCTTATTTACATGGTCATCTATCTGCTAAGCCTCTCTTATCTGATCTCTCAGGTCTTTTTCTATTCGGGTCTCGCTCATTAATAATTTTCCCGAACACACCTTGTAGGAGAGACTCATGTCCCTGAATCTCTCAATCAATTCCTGTGCTCGGATCATTATACAGGCCATATGTATAGATTTTCTACTCAGGGAATCAACTACCACATTAGCCTTACCAGGATGGTATTTTAATGTGAAATTATAATCCTTCAAAAATTCTAACCATCTTTATTGCCTCATATTCAGCTCTTTCTATTCAAATAAATATTTGAGGCTCTTGTGGTCATTGTAAATTTCTATAGCTACTCTGTATAAGTAGTGTCTCTATATTTTCAAAGCAAACACCACTGCAGCTAACTCTAAGTCGTGTGTAGGGTGGTTTTCCTCATAAGGTTTCAATTGTCTAGAAGTATAAGCTACCACTCGGCCTTTCTGCATAAGCATACATCCTAACCCTTTCTTAGAGGCATCACTGTATATTACAAAAGTTTCTTTAGGGTCAGGAAGTACTAAAATTGGGGTTGTGGTTAATTTGCGCTTCAATTCCTGGAAACTACTTTTACATTTGTCATTCCACACAAACGGCACATTTTTTCTAATAAGTCGGGTCAGTGGCATCGCTATCTGAGAAAAGCCCCGAATGAATCTCCTATAATAACCTGTTAAACCTAGGAAGCTCCTAATCTCTGTCACTGTCCTAGGTCTCTCCCACTGTAATACTGCCTCTATCTTATGGGGATCTATTGTGACCCCTACCTGGGAGATCACATGACATAAAAACTGAACCTCAGTGAGCCAGAATTCACATTTACTAAGTTTAGCATACAACTGTTTCTCTCTCAGGGTCTCTAAGGCTAATCTCAGGTGCTGCTCATATTTCTCTCTACTTTTTAAGTAGATGAGGATATCATCTATGAAGACTACTACGAATCTGTTTAAATATGTCCTAAAAACTCTATTCATATAATCCATAAACACTGAGAGTGCATTTGTCAACCCGAAGGGCATAACTAAGAACTCATAGTACCCATATCAAGTTCTAAAGGCCGTCTTGGAAATATCGTCAGCCTTTATTCTGAGCTGATGATATCCCAACCTAAGGTATATCTTGAAAAAGACTAATACTCCTACTAACTGATCTAGGAGGTCATCTATGCGAGGGATAAGGTACTTGTTTTTAATGGTGATTTTATTGAGTTCCCAGTAATCTATACATAGCCTAAGGCTCCCATCCTTCTTCTTTACAAATAGGATTGAAGCTCCCCACGGTGAGACACTGGGTCTAATAAAACCCTTCTCTAACAGCTCTTCTATCTGTTTCTTAAGCTCTGCTAGCTCGGTGGGAGCCATCCTATATGAAGCCTTAGACACTGGATCTGCCCCAGGTACAATGTCTATAGGAAACTCTACCTCCCTCTCTAGGGCCAGTCCACTAATTTTTTTGGGGAATACTTTTGGGAACTCCCTCACTATAGGAATCTCATCTATACCCTCTTCTACCTCAGCCTGAACTAAAAAAAAAACTACATATCCCTGACAACCATGCCCTAGAGATCTCTTAATCTGGGAGGTTGTCATAACAGATAACTCAGCCCTAGTACTAGGCATAGTCCCACACTCAGGTAAAGTAATGCACCTGTGGCTACAATCTAGTGTGGCGTTATTTGTAGACATCCAGTTCATACCAATGATCACATCAATATCAATGAGGGGCATACAAATCAAATCAAGGGTGGTAAAGTGTGAATTACCATGGAAGTGATGAAGTGCACATGTATATATGCTTGAGATACAACTGTGAACTGAAGGTTGTTACTTTGTTTTTAAACAAATGGTTGAGACTAGATGGGGCAGGGGTAGAGGCAGGCCGCCCAGGGCTTAAAGAGCTGAACCAGAGGTTCCAATTGGGCCTGAGGATCCTCTGCAGACCATCATGGAGAGACTTGATTGGTATGAGGCCATGATGGGCCAGCAGCTAGAAATGCTGGAATAATAGAGGTATATTGCCCAACAACAGCATGACATAATCATGTAGCTACAAGATACTCTGGCTAGGCAAGAAGAAGCCAGGAAAGAAGCCCCTGTACCTCAACCATCCACTTCTAGCATTCCATTTACACCTCCCTAGAAGCCTGCTTAGACCCAGATGCCTATCCAGAAACTGTTGAATCAGTTTAGGAGAATAGTCCACCCTTGTTTGATAGGGAGTTGGATGCAGATAAGGTGAAAGCTTGGGTTATAGAGCTGGAAAAAATATTTTCAGTGATGAATTGTACCACAAAGCAGAAAGCTCAGCTCGCCACTTTCATGCTACAGAAGAAAGCTGATAGGTGGTAGTGTAGCACAAAACCTCTAATAGAGACCAAGAACATGCAGATCACTTAGAAAAGCTTCTTGATGGAGTTTTATGAGAAATACTTTCCTAGTTTAGTGAGAAAAAAGAAAGAGATGACATTTATGGGCTTGAGGAAGACTGAAGAGATGACTGTTGATTAGTATGTGACCAAGTTCATTGAGTTGTCTCTGTATTCCTCTTATCTCCAGAGGTATGATGATGAGCCCTAGAGATGTGAGCAGTTTGAGACTGGGTTGAAGGCTTTGATTAGCGACTGGTTACTTCACAGTGGATTAGAAAGTTTAATACCCTTGTGGAGGTTAGCAAGGTGATTGAGAATAACCTATGAGCTATCATGCTTGCTGCGGCTTTAGCTAGTCAGAAAGGGGCTCTAGAACTGAAGAGACTAAGACTAGAGGAGGGCTCTAGTGTGACACACAGTACCAAGAGCAGAGGCAAAGTTTCATGGAATAAAAGGCCACAGAGGGGCAAGCAAATGCCGCCTCCTCAGAGCCAGTCATCTACTTAGCAGTCTCTGATGACGCATTTCAAGTGTGGAAAGCCTGGGTACATTGCCAGAAATTGCCCCCAGATAGATACAGTACCTCCTCCTAGGACGCAGACCCAGGGTAAATTGTTCGCCCTCACTCAGCAGAAAGCCAGTGTATCCCTTAGTTTGATCTGAGGTGCGCTAATAGTGAATGGCTTTCCTGTAGTACCTATGTTTAATTCGAGTGCTAGTCACTCGTTTATATCCTATGATTGTATGAGACAATTGGGTATAGCTGTTAATGCTTTGCCGTTTGATTTATCTGTCACTACACCCACTAGAGGCCATGTTGTTACTTCCCATACTTGCTTGAATGTCACCGTTCAGTTCAATCATTACTATGCCACCATTGATTTGATCTGTATGCCCTTCTATGGTATTGAGTTGATTGTTTGTATGAACTGGATGGCTGCCAATAATATAGTACTTGATTGTCAACACCGAATAATTTCCTTACCTGCTTGTGGGACCATACCTAGGGTAGAAGCTGAATGATCCTTTCTGACTACTAGCCAGGCTGTGAGGCATTTAGAGTATGGATGTTAAGGGTTTCTAGTCTTTTTCTCTATTCAAGCTGAGGTAGAGGAAGGGATAGATGAAATCCCAGTAGTTAGGGAATTCTCAAAGGTTTTTCCCAAATATTTTGACTTTAGTGGTTTACCCCCTGAGAGAGAGCTAGAGTTCCCTATAGACATAGTGTGTAACAACCAGAAAGAAAAAGGACAAAAAAAAGAGAAGCTAAAAATTTTTGAAGTCCTAAAATTTTTTTAAGTCTGCTAGCTATAGCGAGAAATGACCTAGCTATAGCGAATGTACCTGTTCACTATAGCAAGAAAGGGTCTAGCTATAGCAAGAGTGCCTTTTTGCTATAGCGAAAATGCTTCTAGCTATAGCGAGTGCGGGCATCCCATACAAAAAATAGAGAGTTTCTCACAATAGCGGGCACCATAACAAAAACAGGGGTCTGGGACTGATACGTGCTCGCCGTAGTGAGGGTTATTCTTTGCTATAGCGAGGGTTAGTCCAGAAAAGCGTGAAAAAAGAGAATTTGACTTCTTAAAGCATCCAAATTCATTCTTTCTCTTTAAACCAACTTAGGCTTCATCCAAGGTAGAGAAAAAGGCTTGAAAGAGAGAGGGAAACTAAGAAACTAGGAGAGAAGGGAGGAAGCTAAGGAAGAAAGGTAAGAACGTTTAAAGATCTTCATGCTTTTTCCTCTTGATTTTATTCTTTTCCTTCTAAACTCCTTTTCCATGGGTTATTGAGTAAGAAAGCTCTATTCTGACCTAGAATGAGCAAGAAACCCTTGAAAGAGAATGTGATAAGTTGAGAAATGTAAAGAAAGGAGAAGAATAGTTGGTGAAGTTCTAGAGAGAGAGAGAACCCCTAATTTCTTATATGTTTTGTAGGGTTTGCTATAAAGAACCCCCTATCTTTATGAATAATTGTTGAGTTATGAGAGAGTAATTCCATGCTCTTTGTTGTGTCTAGGCTCAAAAGAAGCAACTCCATCTAGTTGTGATTGTGAGACTAAGAAGGGAGAAGAGAAATTGAAAGGGAAGGTTTGTGTTAGCTTGTAAGGTAGCTCTCCACTCTTTCTTGTTGCATTCTTGGATGTGTAATAGTCATTGTATGCTTGTATATGTGCTTATATTGTGAGACATGCCATTTGATGTTGCCTTGATGTATTGGTACTAATATGCTTATGTTTTGGGTTGTGGAAATTGCTTGGGTGAAGTGGTGCCAAAAATCCCTTGAGATGGGTGAGGTGATGCCAAAAGTCCCTAAACCAAGGGTGAGGCCAATCTAAAAGTCCCAAAACTTGGGTGACGAGAGACCAAAAATCCCTAGAGCTTATTCTTGGTATTGATATGATATCATGGCATAAAAATCATGTGTGTGTAATTGTGAATGGTTTGCATGCTTTGACTTGTTTATATGCCTTGATTGCTTTCTTAAATGAGTGTATGAGCTATTGAGATTCCATGAATCTCACCCTCTTCCCTTTCCCATCTTAAAATGTTAGGTGGAGCTCAAGGAGATTAAAGTGCAAATCAAAGAGCCTAATTGAGCATACTTAGGGAGTTGTATAGCTATTTTGGTTCTTTTTAGTTCTTTTGATGTAAAGAGGTGCCAAAATGAATATGCACCTATTATTTTTCAGATGTAAATATTTGAGCAAGTGTAGAAATATGTATAAATGATGTATGAACTATGTAGAGAGCCAAAGCAATAAAATGTGGGATTTGGCCCTTTTGTGGATTGTATGTAATAGTGCATTTTGGCCTGTAGCACAGTGAGTTTGAAATGTATGATTATTTGGACCACTTGAGCATTTTATATATACTATGTTTATGCTTTAAAACTTGCCTAAGAGGTGCTAGAACATGTGGGAGGTCATTTGGACCCACGTTGAACCATTTTGGGTGCCAAAACTGCTAAATTTGTGAGTTTTATCAAAGTATGACCAAATGAGCTCTTCTTGATATAAGATTTGGCATGCCTCTAGAGCTTGTTGAGAGCTTCTTGGGAAGCTAAATTTGGTAATATTTGGAGGTCTAGGGAATATTTGGAGAATTGTTAAAGTTAGAGAATTTTTTAGTTTTGGTTATTGTACTGTGCAACTAGGTCTGAAAATGAATATGTGTCATTTATGGACCAAACAGTGTCCAATTGTCATGAAATTTTATGGAGATAAACTAGATATCCACAGTTACCTATACCAATTGGAAGCACCTCAATCAGAGGTTTGTAGAGGGAGAAATAACTTTCTGAAGCATCTGACATTCGTTACTATTACATCAATTTTCGAGGTCCAAAGGCTACTAAAATGATCTTAACTTATTTTTTCCCTCTAGTTAACATCTATAGCTTTCCAAATTGGTATAGTTTTCCAACATTATATTTTTTTGGAATTAGTTATGAATTTTTGAAGTTCATGATAGCAAGCTGCATCAGTACCAGGGATAACTGGACGTCTGTCTCTTTTTCGATGTCAAACATAGTCACACTGAGATTGTGGTTGGGAATTATTTTTAGTATGAAGTTAACATCCATAGCGTTCCAGAGAGCTATGGTTTTCTTGATTCCCATTTTTCTAGAATTGGTTATGATTTTCCAAAATTAGAGCCAAAAATTTAACTTTTGGGCCCATTTGAGAAATTGCATTTTCTTGGTTGTTGGCTTCATATCCATAGTTTATGGGTTGTTTGAGGCTATGTATGAGTTGTTTAAATGGTGTTTGAGTAGAGAATGTGAATGAAGGGTACACGGGACCCACGGAGCAAAATATGAGCGTTTAAACCCCACTTAAAGTATTAAAATACCACGGTTTTGGTCTTTTTCATTGGAAATCATATGGAATCAAGCCAAAAAGGAGATTAATTGAGTTAAGACATTATGGTGTTACATTTTGGTATCAGAGCAAAGGTTCATGCACTTTTACTTGATGTTAGGCTCTTGAATGATGTGAATTGCTTGTGTTTGGTGTGAATTGCCATGGAAGTGGTAGCATCCATATGCATATGTGCTTGTGCTATGATTGTGAATTGAGGATTGCTACTTCGTTTTAGACATGGTTGAGACTAGATGGGGCAGGGATAGAGGTAGGCCGCCCAGGGCTCAGAGAGTTGAGCCAGAGGTTCCGGTTGGGCTTGACGATCCTTTGCAGACCATCATGGAGAGGATTGACCGATTTGAATCCATGATGGGCCAACACTAGGAGACGCTGGAACAGAAGAGGTACATTGCCCAGTAACAGCATGATATGATCATGCACTTACAAGATACCCTGGCTAGGAAAGAAGAAGCTAGGAGGGAAGCCCCTGTACCTCAGCCATCCACATCTAGCATTCTACCTGCACCTCCCCAGGAGCTTACTGCTGTTGCTCAGACCCATACGCCTATCCAGAAATTGTTGAAGCAGTTTAGGCAGAATAGTCCACCTTCGTTTGATGGGGAGTTGGATGCAGATAAGGCAGAGCCTTGGGTTATGGAGCTAGAGAAAATATTCTCAGTGATGGATTGTACCACCGAGCAGAAAACTCAACTAGCCACTTTCATACTACAGAAGGAAGTTGATAAATGGTGGCGTAGCACGAAACCCCTGATGGAGACCAAGAACATATAAATAACTTGGGAAAGCTTCTTGGTCGAGTTTTATGAGAAATATTTCCCTAGTTCAGTGAGGAAGAAGAAAAAGATAGAATTTATAAGCTTGAGACAAACAGATGAGATGACTGTGGACCAATATGTGGCCAAGTTCATTAAGCTGTCTCGGTATTGCTCTTATCTCCAGAGGTATGATGATGAACCCTAGAGATATGAGCAGTTTGAGACTAGGTTGAAGTCTCTAATTAGCGATAGAGTTACCCCATAACAGATCAGGAAGTTTAATACCCTTGTAAAGGTCAGCAAGGTGATTGAGACTAACCTAAGAGCTATCATGCCTGCTGCGGCTATAGCTAGTTAGAAAGGGGTTTTGGAATTGAAAAGATCGAGACCAAAAGAGGGTTCTAGTATGACACCCAGTGCCAAGAAGAGAGGTAAGGGGCCATGGATCTAAAGGCCACAGCGGGATAAGCCGATGCTGCCTCTTCAGAGCCAATCATCCTTCTAGTAGTCTCTAGTGACATGTTTTAAGTGTGGGAAGCCGGGGCACATTGCTAGACATTATCCTCAGGTGGATACAGCGCCTCCTCTTAGGCCGCAAACACAGGGCCGAGTGTTTGTCCTTACTCAGCAGGAAGCCATTGCGTCCCCCAATTTAATTTGAGGTATGCTGATAGTGAATAGCTTTCCTGTAGTTACTATGTTTGATTCAGGTGCTAGTCACTCATTTATATCCTATGATTGTGTGAGGTAATTGGGTCTGGCTATTAGTGTCTTGCCATTTGACTTATCTGTCACTACACCTACTGGAGGCCACGTGGTTACTTTCCATACTTGCTTAAATGTCACTATTCAATTCAATCATTGTCATACCACTATTGATTTGATCTGTATGCCCTTCCATGATATTGATTTGATTATTGGTATGAACTAGTTAGTCACGAATAATGCGGTACTTGATTGTGAACATCGAACCATTTCCTTACCTACTTGTGGGACCATACCTAGAGTAAGAGCTAAGTTATCCTTTATGACTACTGCCTAAGCTGAGAGACATTTAGAGTGTGGATGTCAAGGGTTTCTAGTCTTTTTCTCTATTCAGGCTGAGGTAGAGGAAGAGATAGAGGAGATTCCAGTTGTTAAGGAATTCCCAGAGGTTTTTCCTAAAGAGTTTGACTTTAGTGGTCTACCCCCTGAGAAAGAATTAGAGTTCCCTATAGACATAGTGCCTGAGGTTGGACCGGTGTCCAAGGCTCCTTATAGGATGGCTTTCGCCGAGCTCGCTGAGTTGAAAAAACAGATAGAGGAATTATTAGAGAAAGGGTTTATCCGCCCTAGTGTTTCACCTTGGGGAGCTCCAGTGTTATTTATGAAAAAGAAGGATGGTAGCTTGTGTTTGTGTATTAATTACAGAGAGTTGAATAAAGTTACCATTAAGAATAAATATCCTCTCCCTAGAATCGATGATTTGTTAGATCAGTTAGCTAGGGCATCTGTGTTTTCCAAGATAGATCTTAGATTTGGGTACCACCAGTTGAGAGTGAGAACTGAAGACGTCTACAAGATGGCCTTCAGAACGAGATATGGGCACTATGAGTTCCTTATGATGCCATTTGAGCTGACGAATGTACCCGCTATGTTCATGGATTACATGAACAGAGTATTTAGACCGTATCTAGATCAGTTTATGGTGGTCTTCATTGATGATATCCTAGTATATTCTAGATCATTTGAGGATCGCGAGAGGCATTTGAGATTAGTCCTAGAGACCTTGAGAGAAAAGGTTGTATGCCAAACTTAGTAAATGCGAGTTTTGGCTTATCGAGGTGAGATTCTTAGTTCATGTGATCTCATGAGATGGGGTCGCGGTTGATCCCCATAAAGTTGAGGCTGTGTTACAATGGGATAGACCTAGAACTATCATCGAGGTTAGGAGTTTCCTAGGTTTGGCAAGATATTATCGACGATTTATTCAGAGCTTTTCTCAGATGGCCTTACCACTGATGAGGCTAACTAGGAAAGAGACACTATTCATATGGGATGATAGATGTGAGAGGAGTTTTCAAGAGTTGAAACTCCATTTGACCACTGCTCTTGTACTGATTATCCCTAACCCTAGTAAACCATTTATGGTTTATTGTGATGCCTTGGGTAAAGGGTTAGGATGTGTGTTAATACAGCAAGGTAGAGTAGTGACCCATAACTCTAGGCAGTTGAGGTCTCATGAGGATAATTATCCCACGCATGACCTGGAGTTAGCCGCCGTAGTGTTTGCTCGTAAAATTTGGAGGCACTATCTGTAGGGTGCTACCATAGAGACTTCAGTGACCACAAGAGTCTAAAATACCTGTTTGATCAGAAGGAACTTAATATTAAGAAGAGGAGATGGATGGAGTTCCTAAAAGACTATGATTATATGTTGAAATATCATCCAGGCAAAGCCAATGTGGTGGTGGATGCCCTGAGTAGGAAATTCATCCATGTAGCCTATATGATGATTAGGGAGCAGGAGCTCCTAGAGAAGTTTAGAAACTTGAACCTCTCTTGTTAGGTGGTATCGAGTAAATTGTATTTGAGTGAAACCCGAATTAAGAATGTATTGAGAACCCAGATCTTGGATGCCCAAAGAGAGGATGAATTCCTGAGACGGATCAGGAATGAGATTTCTTAAGGTATGACCTCAGATTTCAAGGTGTCTGAGAATGGTATGATAGTATACTGAGATAGAATCTGTGTGCCTAGTCAGAATGAGTTGAAAGAAAGCATTTTGAAAGAGGCACATAAGAGTAAGTATACTATCCATCTAGGTGCTATCAAGATGTATCAGGATTTGAAACAGATTTTCTGGTGACCAGGGATGAAGAATGATGTGATGAATTATGTGGCTAGATACTTAGTGTGTTAGAGGGTAAAAATAGAACATCAAAGACCGGCTAGGTTGTTGCAACCCCTAGATATCCCTGAGTGGAAGTGGGATAGTATAGCCATGGACTTTGTTATGGGATTACCTAAGACATCCTCTAGACACGATGCTATTTGGGTAGTTGTGGATAGACTGACAAAGTCTGCACACTTTTTAGCTATCAGGGCTATTCATACACTGGAGAGATTAGCCCAGTTGTATATTAGAGAGATAGTGCGACTTCATGGAGTACCCAGTAGCATAGTTTCGGATAGAGACCCCAAGTTCACATTGAACTTTTAGAGGTCATTGCAGCATGCCTTAGAGACTAGGTTACGGTTTAGTACTGCATAGCACCCCCAAATAGATGGTCAGACTAAGAGGACTATCCAGATCTTAGAAGACATGCTGAGGGTGTATGTGTTAGAAATAAGGGGTAACTGGGATGCGTATTTACCATTAGTAGAATTTGCTTATAATAACAGTTACCATTCTAGTATTCAGATGGCCCCTTATGAGGCTTTGTATGGGAGAAAATGCAGATCCCCTCTGTGTTGGGTTGAGCTAGGTGAGAGGAGCATGATAGGACCTGAGATTATGGACCAAACCACCCGACAGATAGAATTGATTAGAAAGAGACTCCTCACGGCCCAAAGTAGGCAAAAAGCCTATGCCGATAAGAGAATGAGGTTGTTAGAGTTTGAGATTAGAGACCATGTGTTCATTCGAGTGTCTCTAGTGACGGGAGTGGGTCGGTCAATGAGGGTAAGGAAGCTCAGTCCTAAGTATATTGGTCCATATGAAATTCTTGAGAAAATTGGACTCGTGGCTTACTGGATAGCCTTACCTCCTAACCTAGCCCAAATTCACGGTGTTTTTCATGTCTCCCAGTTGAAAAAGTATTTACCAGATCCCTCACATGTCATAGAATATGAGCATGTGCAATTGCAAGAAGATCTTTCCTATGTAGTGAAACCAGAGAGAATTATGAATGTTAAGCTGAAACATCTAAGAAGCAAGAAGATTCCTCTAGTGAAAGTGGTCTGGAGAGGTTTGACATCTGAAGAAGCAATTTAGGAATTAGAGGATGAAATGAGGCAGAGATATCCAGAGTTATTCCTTTGAGGTATGTCTTTAAATTTCAAGGACGAAATTTCTTTTAAGAGGGGTAGAAATGTAACAACTAGAAAAAAAAAGAACAAAAAAAAAGAAGTTGAAAATTTTTGAAGTCTTAAAATTTTTCTAAATCTATTAGCTATAGCAAGAAATGGCCTAGCTATAGCGAATGTACCTGTTCGCTATAGCGAGAAAGGGTCTAGCTATAGCGAGAGTGCCTTTTCACTATAGCAAAAATACTTCTAGCTATAGCGAGTGCGAGCATCCTATACAAAAACCAGAGAGTTTCTAGTAATAGCGCGCCATAGTGAAAATAGGGGTTTGGGACTAATACGTGCTCACCGTAGTGAGGGTTATTCTTCGTTATAGCAAGGGTTAGTCCAGAAAAGCATGAAAAAAGAGAATTTGATTTCTTAAAGCGTCCAAATTCATTCTTTCTCTTTAAATTGACTTAGGCTTCATCCAAGGCAGAGAAAAAGGATTGAGAGAGAGAGGGAAACTAAGAGAAGCTAAGAGAGAAGGGAGGAAGCTAAGGAAGAAAGGTAAGAACGTTTAAAAATCTTCATGCTTCTTCTTCTTAATTTTATTCTTCTCCTTCTAAGCTCCCTTTCCATGGGTTGTTGAGTAAGAAAGCTTTATTCTGACCTAGAATGAGCAAGAAACCCTCGAAAGAGAGTGTGATAAGTTAAGAAATGTAAAGAAAGGAGAAGAAGAGTTAGTGAAATTCTAGAGAGAGAGAGAACCCCTAGTTTCATATATGCTTTGTAGGGTTTGCTATAAAGAACCCTCTAGCTTTGTAAATAATTGTTGAGTTATGAGAGAGTAATTCCATGCTCTTTGTTGTGTCTAGGCTCAAAAGAAGCAGCTGCATCTAGTTGTGATTGTGAGACTAAGAAGGGAGAAGAGAAATTAAAAAGGAAGGCTTGTGTTGGCTTGTAAGGTAGCTCTCCACTCTTTCTTGTTGCATTCTTGGATGTGTAATAGTCATTGTATGCTTGTGTATGTACTTATATTGTGAGACATGCCATTTGATGTTGCCTTGATACATTAGTACCAATATGCTTATGTTTTGGCTTATGGAAATTGCTTGGGTGAGGTGGTACCAAAAGTCCCTTGAGATGGGTGAAGTGATGCCAAAAGTCCCTAAACCAAGGGTGAGGCCAATCCAAAAGTTCCAAAACTCAGGTGAGGCGAGACCAAAAATTCATAGAGCTTATTCTTGGCATTGATATGATATCATGACATGAAAATCATGTGTGTGTAATTATGAATGGTTTGCATGCTTTAACTTATTTATATGCCTTGATTGCTTTTTTGAATGAGTGTATGAGCTATTGAGATTCCATGAATCTCACATCTTCCCTTTCCCATCTTAACATGTTAGGTGGAGCTCAAGGAGATCAAAGTGCAAATCAAGGAGCCTAATTGAGCATGCTTAGGGAGTTGTATAGCTATTTTGGTTCTTTTGATATAAAGAGGTGCCAAAATGAATATGCACCTATTATTTTTTAGATGTAAATATTTGACCAAGTGTAGAAATATGTATAAATGATGTATGAACTATGTAAAGAGCCAAAGCAATGAAAATGTGGGATTTGGCCTTTTTGTGGATTGTATGCAATAGTGCATTTTGGCCTGTAGCATAGTGAGTTTGAAATGTATGATGATTTGGACCACTTGGGCATTTCATATATACTATGTTTATGCTTTAAAACTTACCCAAGAGGTACTAGAACATGTGGGAAGCCATTTGGACCCACTTTGAACCATTTTGGATGCTAAAACTGCCAAATTTGTGAGCTGTGTCAAAGTATGATCAAATGAGCTCGTCTTGATATGAGATTTGGCATGCCTCTAGAGCTTGTTGAGAGATTCTTGGGAAGATAAATTGGGTATTATTTGGAGGTCTAGGGAATATTTGACGAATTGTTGAAGTTGGAGAAATTTTTAGTTTTGGTTATTGTACTGTACAACTAGGTCCGAAAATGAATCTGTCATTCATGGACCAAATTGTCCAATTGTCATGAAATTTTATGGGGATAAACTAGATATCCACAGTGACCTATAACAATTAGAAGCACCTCAATCAGAGGTCTGTAGAGGGAGAAATAACTTTCTGAAGTTCTGTGCCAGTATCAGGGAATCCATCCAACCTTTGTTATTGTTCTATCAGTTTTCGAGGTCCAAAGTCTACTAAAATGATCTGAACTTATTTTTTTCCTCTAGTTAACATCTGTAGCTTTCCAAATTAGTATAGTTTTCCTATATTGGTTTTTTTTAGAATTAGTTATGAATTTTTGTAGTTCATGACAACAAGTTGCATCAGTACCAGGGACAACCGGACCTCTGTCTCTTTTTTGATGTCAAACATGGTCCAAATGCTGAGATTGTGGTTGGACATTATTTTTAGTATGAAGTCAACATCTAGAGCATTTCAAAGAGCTATGGTTTGCTTAATTCCCATTTTTCTAGAATTAGTTATGATTTTCCAAAGTTAAAGCCAAAAATCTGACTTTTTGGCCCATTTGAGAAATTGCATTTTTTTGGATTTTGGCTTCATATTCGTGGTTTATGGGTTTTTTGAGGCTATGTATGAGTTGTTTAAATAGTCTTTGAGTAGAGAATGTGAATGATGGGTTCATGAGACCCATGAGGCAAAATATGAGCGTTTAGACCCTGACTTATAATATTAAAATACCACAGTTTTGGTCCTTTTCGTTGGAAATCATATGGAATCAAACCAAAAAGGAGATTAATTGAGGTTAAGACATTATGGTGTTACATAATGCTTGGCTGGACCGGTGTCCAAGGCTCCTTATAAGATGGCTCCCACTGAGCTTGCTGAGCTAAAAAAACAGGTAGAGAAATTGTTAGAGAAAAGGTTTATACGCCCTAGTATTTCACCTTGAAGAGCTCTAGTGTTATTTGTAAGCAAAAAGGATGGTAGCTTACGATTATTTACCATCAAGAATAAATATCCTCTCCTTTAGAATTAATGACTTATTATATCAGTTAGCTAGGACATCTATATTTTCTAAGATAGATCTTAGATCTAGGTAGCACTAGTTGAGAGTGAGAACTGGAGATGTCCCAAAGATAGCCTTTAGAATGAGATATGGGCACTATGAGTTCCTCGTGATGACATTCAGGTTGATGAATGCGCTTACTATGTTCATGGATTACATGAACAAGATATTCAGACCATATATAGATCAGTTTGTGGTGGTCTTCATTGATGATATCTTAGTGTATTTCAGATCCTTTGAGAAGCATGATAGGCATCTGAGATTAGTCCTAGAGACTTTGAAAGATAAGAGGTTATATGCCAAACTTAGCAAATGTGAGTTTTGGCTAACCGAGATGAGATTCTTAGGTCACGTGATTTCATAGGTAAGGGTCGCGATTAATCCCCATAAAGTGGAAGTTGTGTTACAGTGGGATAGACCTAAAATGATCACTGAGGTTAGGAGTTTCTTAGGTTTGGCAGGGTATTATAGATGGTTTATTCAGGGGTTTTCTCAAATGGCCTTACCACTAATAAGGCTGACTAGGAAAAAAATACCTTTTGTGTGGGAAGATAGATGTGAGAAGAGTTTCCAAGAATTGAAGCTCCATTTGACCACTATCCCTGTATTGATTATCCCTAACCTTAGCGAACCATTTATGATTTATTGTGATGCATCAGACAAATGGTTAGGATGTGTGTTGATATAACATAGTAGAGTAGTGGCATATGCCTCTAGGTAGTTGAAGCCTCATGAGGAGAATTATCCCACACATGACCTGGAGTTAACTGCTATAGTGTTTGCTCTTAAAATCTGGAGGCACTATCTGTATGGTGCTATCATAAAGATTTATAGTGACCACAAGAGTTTGAAATACCTGTTCGATCAAAAGGAACTGAATATGAAATAGAGGAGATGGATGAAATTTTTGAAAGATTATGATTATACATTGAAGTATCATCCAAGCAAGGCCAATGTGGTGGCAGATGTCCTGAGTAGAAAGTCCATCCACACAGCCCATATGATAATTAGGGAGACAAAAGCTCCTAGAGAAGTTTAAAAACTTGAACCTCTCTTATCATGTGGTATTAGGTAAATTGTGTCGAGTGAAACCCAAATTGAGAATGAGTTAAGGACCCAGATCTTAGTTACTTAGAGAGAGGATGAGTTCCTGAGTCAAGTCAGGAATGAGATTTCCCAAGGTAAAAACTCATATTTCAGAGTGTCTGAGGATAGTATGATAGTATACCGAGATAGAATCTGTGTGCCTAGATGGAATGAATTGAGAGAAAGCATTTTAGAAGAGGCACATAAGAGTAAGTACATTATCCATCTAGGTGCCACCAAGATGTATCAAGATTTGAAAAGAATTTTCTGGTGGCTAGGGATGAAGAATGATGTGACTGAATATGTGGCTAGATGCCTAATGTATCAGAGGTAAAGATAAAACATCAGAAACCTGCTAGGTTGTTGCAATCCTCAGATATCCCCAAGTGGAAGTAGGATAGTATAGCCATGGACTTTATTATGGGGTTACCTACCTCTAGACACGATGCTATCTGGGTAGCTGTAGATAGACTGACGAAGTCTGCACACATTTTAGCCATCAGGGCTACTCACACACTAGATAAATTAGCCCAGTTGTATATCAGAGAGATAGTGCGACTTCACAAAGTACCCAATAGTATAGTTTCAAATAGAGACCCCAGATTCACATCAAATTTCTGGAGGTCGTTACAGCATGCCTTAGGGACCAGGTTGTAGTTTAGTACTGCATATTACCCCCAGATAGATGGTCAGACTAAGAGGACCATCCAGACCTTAGAAGACATTATGAGGGCATGTGTGTTAGAAATGAAGGGTAATTAAGATGCATATTTACCATTAGCAGAATTTGAGTATAATAATAATTACCATTCCAGTATTCAAATGGCCTCTTATAAAGCTTTGTATAGTAAGAAGTGCAGATCTCCTCTGTGTTGGGTTGAGCTATATGAGAGGAGCTTAATAGGACCTGAGATTGTGGACTAAACCACCCAACAGATAGAATTGATTAGAAAGAAACTTCTCACGACCCAAAATAGACAGAAAAGCTATGCCGATAAAAGAAAGAGGTTGTTAGAGTTTGAGATTGAAGACCATGTGCTCATCCAAGCATCTCCAGTGATGGGGGTGGGTCGGTCAATAAGGGTAAGGAAGCTTAGTCCTAAGTATATTAGTCTGTTTGAAATCCTTGAGAAATTTAGACCTGTGGCTTATTGGATAGCCCTACCTCTTAACCTAGCCTAAATTCATGATATTTTTCATGTCTCCCAGTTGAAAAAGTACTTATTAAATCTCTCACATGTTATAGAATATGAGTATGTTCAATTGCAAGAAAATCTTTTCGATATAATGAAATCGGAGAGAATTGTAGATGCTAAATTGAAATAGTTGAGGAACAAGAGCATTCCTCTAGTGAAAGTGATCTGAAGAGGTTTGACATTTAAGGAAGCAACCTGGGAACTCGAGAAAGAAATGAGAACAAAATATCAAGAACTTTTTCCTTAAGGTATATGTTTAAATTTTGAGGACGAAATTATTTTAAGGGGGTGGAAATGTAACATTCAAGATTTCTAAAATTTTTCTAAGTCTATTGGCTATAGCAAATGTACCTGTTTGCTATAGCAAGAACGTAGTTTGCCATAGCGAGTTTAGGTGTTCCATATAAAATTCAGGGAGTTTCTCACAATAGCACACGTCGTAGCAAGAACGAGGACATGAAATTGATAAGTGCTTGCCATAGCGAAGGTTATTTCCTACTATAGCGAGGTTTGTTTAGGAAAAAATGAGAAAAAGTGGATTTTTGCTTTTTAAAGATCCTAGAAGCTCTTTTCTTTTTCTAACTAACATATGCTTCATCCAAAATAGAGGAGAGGGTTGGAGAGAGAGAGAGAGAGACTAAAAGAAGCTAAGAAAGAAGGGAGAACATCAAGGAAAATGTGAGAGAAACTTGAGAATTTCATAGCTTTCCTTCTGGAAATCTTGCTCTTCTCTCTTTGCTCTTTCTTTTTATGGTTTTGGTTATTGAATTAGTTTTGTTTTAAGCTTAGTTCAAAAGAAGGAGAGTGGAGATTTAAAGGGAAGGTGAAGGCAAAGGGAACCACTCTTAAAAAAGGCTAGAACTCAAGGTAGATACCTATGTATCTTTGCTTTTTCTTTTTTGCTTCTTGTGCATGTTGGGTTTATCAACTTGAAAGCTAGTAAAGGGAAGGAAGTCTAAACTAGGAAAAATATGAAACCCTTGAATTAAAGTGTGGGAAGCTTGGAAATGCAAAAGAAAAGGGAAAAAACAACTTGTGAACTCTAAGAAGGAGAAACCAGGGATTGTTAAACACTTTATAATTTTTGTTTTTGATGCATGAATCTCCTAGCATATGTAAGTGTTTGTTGGAGTTCCCAAGACCCCGTTTCCCAAGTGTCTTTCCTTTCAAGGAAGACTTAGAAGCTTCATTAGACCTTTTTTGGAACAAAAAGGGAATCATAGACTAAGTATGCTTTTTAAGTGTGTGTGTGTGTGTGTGTTGTCTTGGCTTATTCTAAGAGAGTAATTACATGCTATATGTTGTGTCTAGGCCAAGGAACTCAAACTCCATCTAGTTATGGTTGTGAAATCGAGAAGGGAAAAGAGAAGTTGAAAGGAAAGGATTGTGTTTAATTATCAATGTAGCTTTTCACTCTTTTTTGTTACATTCTTAGAGCTATGATGGTCATTGTATGCTTATATATGCACTTGTATTGTGAGACATGCCATTTGATATTGCTTTGATGCATTGGTACCAATATGGTTATGTTTTGGGTTATGAAAATTACTCTTAAAGGGTGAGGTGGTGCTAAAAGTCCCTTGTAATGGTTGAAGTGGAGCTAAAAGTCCCTAGAAATGGGTGAAATAAGGCCAAAAGTCTCATAGATGAGTGAAGCCAAGTCAAAAGTCCCTAGACCAAGGATGAAGCCAATTCAAAAGCCCCCAAAATAGGGTAAGGCTAGACCAAAAGTCCTTAGAGCTTATTCTTGGCATTGATATGATTTTCATGGCATGTAAATCATGTGTTGTATGATTTTTAATGGGTGAATGCCTACTTTCATACTTTGACATGTTTATATGCCTTGATTGCTTCTTTGAATGAGTGCATAAGCTATTAAGATTCCATGAATCTCACCCATTTCCCCTTCACATCTTAACATGTTTAGGTAGAGCTCAAGGAAACCAAAGTGCAAGCCAAGGAGCTTAGTTGAACATACTTAGCTAGTTGTATAGTTTGTATGGTTCTTTTAATGTAAGAGATGTCAATAATTAGATGTACATGTTATTTTTTATATGTAAATATATGAACAAATGTAAAAGCATGTGTATGTGATGTATGAACCATTTGTGGAACTAAAGCAATGAGAATGCAAGTTTTGGCTACTTGGTAGCCCACCCTTAGTTATGTATTATGGCATGTGACATAGTGAGTTTGAAATTCATGATGGTTTATACTACTTGGGCAATTCATATGTGATGTATTAGTGCTTTTAAACTTGCTTAAGAGGTGCTAAACATTAAAAGGAGCTATTTGGACCAAAGAGTTGCACTATGAGAAGCAAAAATGACCATATTGATGGGTTGTGTCACTTTCTATCCAAATGAATTCTTCTTGATATGAAATTTCTAGATCTTGTTGAGATCTTTTTGGGAAGTTAAAGTAGATATTATTTCGAGGCCTATGGAATTTTTGGTGAATTTTTGAAATTGAAAAATTTTATGGATTTGGTCAGTGTATTGTGCAAGGGGCCCAAAAATGGATCTATGCCATTCATGGGGCAAATGATGTCCAATTATTATGAAATTTTATAGAGAGAAACTAGACTTTCCTAGTAACCTATACATTAGAATCACCTCAATTGGAGGTTTGAAGAGGGAGAAATGATTTTTTGAAGTTTTATATCAGCATTAGGGGTGCCAGCTGACCTTGGCTACTATTCCATCCATTTTTGAGGTCTAATGGCTACTGAACTGGTCTAGACTTATTTTTTTCCTCTATTGAACATCTATATCTTTCCAAATTGGTATAGTTTTCCCAAATTGGATATTTATGGAATTAATTATGAATTTTTGAAGTTCATATCAGAAAGTTCTATTAGATTACTGGGCAGCTTGACCTCCTTGTGCTTTTTGTTGTCAAATGTGATCCAAACGATGTGATTGTGGCTTGGAATTATTTTTAATGTAAATTTGATATCTAGATCTTTCCAAAAATCTATGTTTTGATTGAGTCTCATTTTTCTAGAATTAATTATGATTTTTCAAAGTTAGAGCCAAAAATTAGACTTTTGGACCCATAGGAAAATTTGCATTTTTCTGGTTTTGGGCCTCATATCTATAGTTTATGGATTGTTTTATGCTATGTATGCATTGTAGGAATAGAGTTTAAATAGAGAATATGATTGATGGATTCACGGGACCCACAGGGCAAAGTATGAACGTTTAAACCCCGACATAATGCATTAAAATGCCACAATTTTGGTCTTTTTTTTTGGGAATTATATGGAATCAAGTTTAAATGATGAATAATCATGGGTAATACAATATGGTGTTACACCTTTAAGTGTAAAAATATTTTATAGTCACAACCTGTAGTATTTATATAATGAAATAAACCAACTATGGGATATGTTTTTCTTCTCTTGGTTGAAAAACTAAGTAACCAACAATGATTATTCATTACACAAATAAATTTAATAGAATTATAATCATAAGTCTTAATCTTGCTTTGATAGCACAAGAAAATTTTAGTTCTTTGGCTATGATTAAATTCATAAACAGTTAGAATGATTAAACAAAATAATGGTTGCATGATGATGAAAGTCATGCAAACTGAACATTTCTAGGTGATGAATTAAGAGAGAGACAGAGCTCTATATAGCCTTCATGACTTAACTTATCAAAGAGTCATGGCTTTTTACTTTCCACTCACATTCATAAGCCCAATTGTTTCATGTCATTAATTAGGAGACTATTCTATTATAAATTTATTCATTCTTCTCTCCAAATTTGATGATTACTTCATATCATGATGATGGGAAACTCTGCTTTCTTCTCTCTAACTAATTTGCAACTTCTAATTGGTGCTTTTAGCTCTTCAATTATTAAGAAATCGAAGAAATTAAACTTATAGTTATTAAACTATCTTTATTTGAGTTATTGCTATTTATCTATATGGTGACTACTAAGTTTAACATCTTTGTTCTTATTTATTTTAATCTTTGTAGGTTGCTTTCCTTAGATAAGTATCCTTTGAAGCCCAATAGCTAACTAACTCAACCTCTCACTCAATTTTTGTTTGACTTTTAAAGACTTCTTTCTTGTGGTCTTGGTTGTTGCATAATAGCTTATGCTCTATATGAAGTATAATTTCTTTCATTTTTTTATTGAGTATTGACTATAGCTTTATTGACTACCTGCTAGCAATATATCCCTAGAATTTTTTAATATAAACATATCCAAAGTTTATATTAGGTGATACTGGGAGCTGCGACCCCTTGCTTAATAGTTTAAAAAAAAATTCCCTTCATTGTTTTGTATCTCTTTGGGCTTAGCCCCAGTGATGTTCACCAAAAAAAAAAACCTCTATACACTAGATGGACTCTCACATTAACTTCTAGCACACTAGTTACATGTGGGGTTTTCTATATTTTACAAATCAATTATTCGTAAAAAAAGAGCATTATATTTATTTTAAAAATTACTATAATCTAACTTATATAAAAATTAAAAAGATTGTTTATTTAAATTTTAATTTGAACTATAATTGTTCGTATTATAAATTAATTTGTAAGAAAATAATAATGTTTTAAGAATGTTTATTATATTATAAAATAATTATTCAAAAGATAATTTAGATTTATACTACTCCAAAATTTAGGAACCTTTTAAAACATCAAAGAATAATTTTGTTAAAATATAGAACAATTTATATATATAACATAATTTAAAATAAGCTTAAATTTTTCATGTATAAGATGGGTATATAACTTGTGTCAAATGCCGCACTTACAATAAATCTATAATAAGCAACTTTTATAGCCCGTTTGGTTGGTTTCTAGAAAAGTAATTTCTTTACATCAATTTTGTGTAACGCTTACTATGTCCTTATAATTATTATTTAACATTATCTTATCACTTTTTTATTACTTTTTAAAGTAAAGACACGATAATGATTTCCATTCTCAAAATCATTTTTTTTAATTCTCTCTTCCAAAGTAATCTTTTTTCATTCTTTATACCAAATGAGACTTGTCCATGTCATAAAGATTCGACAAAGTTTTACGTTCGTTGTCAATTGCCTAACACAACCCTCTTCTTTTTTCTGGGCTTAGGACCGGTTATGAAAAATAATTTGCATCAAGGCTCGTCATAGGCAGATTTAATTAATTCCATCATATATTTCGAATGTAAAATGAATTTTAAGAGACTACCAAAAATGACATTAGAGATTTTCTTTCTTGTGTGCGAGAGCAGTGACTTCTTTGACCAAGGGTTGGACCCTAGCAATAACATGATCTACAGGAATTAGATTACAAAAGAAGCCACTGTGTTTATTGCAACTATGTGATAAGTACTAATGAATCTCCAAATAACAACACCTAAATTTTTTTTCTTTGAGACCATGAAGATGTAAGTGCCTAATGGTCCAACGATTTATGCCTTTGCCTAGTGTGTTGAGACCTTGGCAAAAACATTGGAGATCTTACCCACCAAAAAAAAATTATTGATGACTTTTAGCAGTGACTTTTTAGTCATCGTAAAAAGTTGTTGCTAAAAGGGTATCTCTCGTTTTGCCAAAACTTTAAATGATGACAAAAAAAAAAGTTGCATAAAAAAGTCTTTTGTGATAATAAAAAATTCCTACAAAATACCTTTTAGTGATGATGTAAGATAAGTTATGGTGACTAAATTGACACTACAAAAAGCCTTTTCATGGAAATTTATCTCTAGTCATCACACAAGCTTTTAATTTTTTTTTCTAAGGATCCAAAAATTTTCGTACCAAAACTTCCAATGAGAAAAAAAAAGTCATCATTGATAGTAGTTTTAGTGGCAAACTCTAAAATTCATAACAAAATATCCTTTAGCAACAATTGAATATCATTGATAAAAGTGGCTTTAGTGGCGACCCATTTAGGTCACTACTAAAGTCACTTTTATCAGAGATTATTATTGCCACAAAATCTAGAATATTTTTTTTCTCAAAATCTAACAAATTTTAGTGCCAAAATGTTTATTAACAACAAAAAGTTACCACTAAAAGTAGCCTTAGTACTACCTTTACCCTGTGTTTTGATAGGGGAAGAGAAAAGTAAAAAGAGAGAAAAGGGACGGGAGAAAAAAGTTAGGAGAAAATGTTTTCTCTCTATGTGTTTAGATAGATGGAGAGAAAACACACGAAAAAGAAACTTTATTAACTTATAAGGACAATAATGTTGTTATTGTCCAATGTTAGTAAATTTTATCAATAAATAGGATATTTTAAAGAAAAGAAGTTATGTTTTAAATATAAATTAACTATTTGAATTTATACATACAGTTTCAAAAAGAAATAAGAATAATGAATTTTTAAAAAGAAAACAAATTTATAAAAATCACATTTCAATTTTTTTTAAAAAAATTTAGCCAAATAATAAAATAGAAAATAGTGGAAGCCAATTTTAAAAAATGTTCAAATAATAAAAAAAATTATTCTTGAATAAGGTTAAAAAAATTTCCAATTAAAAGAAAACATATACTTAAAATTAAAAAAATTAATTCAAATTTGAAAAAATATTTCCGACTGTAACGCAATTGGAAACTATTCTGTCTATCTTGTAGTTGGAAATTGTTTAGATTGCATTGCAGTCGGAATTTGTTCAATGAAACTATTGTCGGAATTAGATTTTGACTGTATTGTAGTTAGAAATTTTCGACCACACAGTCATAATTTTTTTTAGAATTATTTGAATTACTTTTTTTAATTTAAGTGTGTTTTTTCTTTTAATAGAAAATTTTTTATGACCTAATCAAAAATAATTTTTTTCTATTATTTGAATATATTTTTAAATTGATTTCCACTATTTTTTTATTTCATTATAGGCTAAATTTTTTAAAAAAATTGAAATGTGTTTTGAAAATTTATTTTTCTTTTTTCTTTTTGAAAATATATTTGTAGTCAAAAAATAAAAGAATGAAAACCAATACCTTATGATCCATTTATCAAGGATGAAGAAGTGAAAATAGAGAGATGAGATGGGATAATTTGGGAAGATAAAAAGTGGATCATGTTAGGCAAAGTTTTCTCTCCAAAATCTCTTCATATTTGAAGAGAAATTTTTCTTTGTGGGACCCACCATTATTTTCTCCCTAACAATTCTTTTCTAGTTGATTTTCTCTCCAATTCAAATAAAGAAAAATATATTTTCTCTCCTATTTTTTCCTTTAGTTTTTTCTATACTTTAATTTTCTCTTCATTCAAACAAAGCATTAATGATTGCTACAAAATATCTTTTAGTGACAATCTAATACTATCGCTAAAAGTAGCTTTAAAGGAAACCTTGTGAGGTAACCACTAAAGCTACTTTTAGAGGTGACTTTTATTATTACAAAAGCTTTTAAAAAAAATTTCCCTAAAAATCAAAAGATTTTAATGCCAAAACTTTTAGTAGTGAATTTTGTTGCCACAAAAGCCCTAAATTTTTTTTAAAAAATATTGCCAACAAATACTATATATTTCTATAATATTTATAAAAATTTTAATAATTATCTCAATAAAATTAATATTAATATTAATTCAAAGAATCAAAATTAAAAATTTAAACCAACATCCTTTTTTTTAAATTCTAAATTGCAAAGCTTCAAAGTTGAATTTTAAATTTTAAATTTAATAATAAATAATATTATTAAATAATCAATATTACTATTTAAATTGAACAAAACATTTAAATTAATTAATAATATAATAATTATTAGAAATTAAATCATTGAATGATATATAGTATAAATAAAGAATAAAATGGCATCTTAAAATTTAAAAATTTAAAACTATATCTTGTTAGTTTTTTAAAATTATAAATTTTAAGGCTTAAATGTTGAATTCTAAAATTTAAATTGTAAATGATATATAATATAAATAATAAAAATATTAAAAAATAAAATATAACTATATAAATATAATAAAACTCTCAATTCACTAAAAAAAGATAAAACAGTATCTTAAAATTCAAAAACTTAAAATTATATCTTGTTAGTTTTAAATTTTAAATTTTAAATTTAATAATAAAATTTAATTTAAAAAATTTTATTTGTGACCAATCATTTAAAAAAAAAAAAAACAATGAATAAATATAATAATGAATTAATAATAAATAAGAACGTGTGAAACCATCTGACCTCAGATTCGGTACATAGCATGATATGATGAGTATCATGTTGCACACCATCTAAATTGTGTATATCAAATTTGGATCGTCCCAAATTTTATTTTAATTTTTTGAATTTTTTAATTTTGATTGTCATTTTTTAAGTTGATAATTAAAAAATAATTCTTATTTTGTATTTTACATCTTTTAATAAAAAATTAAAAATGAAAAAATGAAAAAATAAAATTTGAGTCTTCTAAATTTAATTTAAACAACTTAAATATGCACAATACAGTACTCATCACATCATGCTGTGCATCAAATCTACTCACGAAACCATCCCCCCTCTTTTAGATGCAATTGAGAGATTGGGAGAGAAACACTGTAACCATATCACTTTTCTCATAAGGCAGCGTGTCCATCCTCTACCCACAGGTTCCTCGTCTTTGTTCTCTGCTACACTTCAGGTCGAAGTCATCCGTCATCTTCGTTGTGGCCATGGTGAACCTCTCAAAAGCAGCTTATCCATCCTCTACCCACAGGTTCCTCGTCTTCGTTCTCCACTACACTTTAGGTTGAAGTCATCCGTCATCTTCGTTGTGGCCACCGTGAATTACTAGATCCCCCATTGTCCTCCACCAAAGCCCATAACTCTGGCAAGAAGGAAAATGCAAGATCCATTTTCTAGGTTCTTGAAGATTGCAGCTTCAATGCACGTCAAGCTTAAAAAAAAGGTGGACTTTTTGAAACATCCTTGTTATTTTTTGCTAAGTTATGGCTATGTTCCTAGCTAAGTGAGTCGGAGCTTTTGGCTAATGACCAAAGAGAGGTAACTTCTCCCTCCAATCTTGGAAACCCTTCTCAATTATGAAATTGATGAACCCACACCATAAAAATGCCTAAGACTGTTGAAACCTTGCTTGTTATAATTAAACTCATGAATTAGTGACACAAAATACTCTATTTTGCATCCCTCAATTTTTTGTAGTTCATTCTTCATAGTAGTTGGTGTTGTTCTTTCAACAATGAGGTTTTCATTCTTCAGTCTCTTCTTTATACAAATTAAGTAGTAGTGATTGTTTTGCTTAGACAATGCACTTGATTCTGTTAGAATATGCTGTAGCATACAGCCAAATAGTTAGTTTGGAGTAGATTTAATATAAATTGCTTCATATTGACTTTGTAAATCTTGCTATTTATTCCATTTTGTGTTGTGTATACTTTACCAAGTAGCAGAATTTGATGAATCTTTTAATTTGTTCGTTGATGAATATTTTGATTGTGCTAGCATAATATGTAACCTCTTATTGTTTTATGAGCTGTAATTGTTTTGGTTTATGAACACACTACCTGCTAGACTGAATGTTTGAATTATACGAAGATGCTCACTTTCTTGTAATATCTGAATTTGTCTAGTTGTAGCAAGCATACGATTCCTTTCTGTTACCAAGTGCATAGTCTTGCAACAACATTTCTTAAGAGTAAAAACATCTGGGTTTCAATTTATGATTGAGTCTTTGAATTTGGCTGGCTATAGCAAGTATTTGACTCCTATATGTTCATTAAAAAAAATTGTGTGGATCTTTTGGTTTGTTATATTATCACAATATATGTGTTGTTGTATGTGTGAATATGTTTACACACTTAAATCCTTTTTTCTCTAATTTTCATTTCTTTATCTATTAACCCTTACAAGGGCTTCTGAGGATTCTAGGTCTAAGCAAGCTAGACAAGGGAGAGAGAAGGGGTGGTTCAGGGATCTATTTCTCTATTATTCCTAGTGCGATTTTGCCTCTTTATAATGGAATGACTTTGGGCTTTGTTTAGCTTTTCCTTCATTATAATGAATATTGAAATTCAAGCTATTATATTTCTGATGCAGGATCTTTATTACTACATGAAGTCCATTTTAGAATTTTAACTTTAAATGCTCTAGCAATTTTTGGTTTTACAGCTCTATCTTTAAACTATGGAATATTCTTTAAGTATGGCGATTTGCCTAACATATCGGCAAATTTGTTATGTTATTGACTTGTTTCCTCATCTTTAAATATTTCTTGCTAGATGGTGCTGTTGGGAGGAACCCTGCTATTTGTAGGGAAAATGGAATCAGTCACATTGCAGAGAGAGTTCAAGCACCCTTGAAATGGAAGAACCAGCCAATTGATAAGCCACCAATTGTTTTCCTAATAATGCTCATTGATGTTGTTGTAACTCCTGTAACTCCTATATGCTAATCATGACCAGCTTGTAACCTCTGTAACTCTTCCCTAAGCTTAAATGCGTTGCCCCACCCCATGATTAGTATAAATAGGATGTTCTTACACTGTATTGGCATCAGAGGAATAAGAATCATAGAATTATCAAAGTTGAGTGTTTCTCTTTGGTTTTTGAGTCATCTTCATATCAGAGCTAGGGGTGGGCAAAGTTGGTCTAACTCGATTGGCCCAGCTTGGCCCGAGCACAATTGGGCCAGGGATGGGTCGAGACAATTTAAAAAAAAATTAAAACAAGGTTAGGTCAAGACAATACCTTGTGTCGGGATGGGTTTCGAGACAACCCTTTGGTCTATTGGGCCCGGCTCGACCCGAGATATATATGTATATATATTTATATATAAAAAGATAGGGACTAAATTGAAAAAAAAAATTTTAAGGGTCTTTTTATAATTTTAACCAAAAATTTTTAAATATATTTTATAAATTATAAATAATTAGAAGGGTTAAGATTTATGTTAAGGCTCTCCTAAATATAATTATTACATTCATGTAAGAAAAATAAAATTAAAAAAAGTATATTTTTTCAAGTTTTAACTATATTATATTTGCATTTTTTCTATTTTCTCCTTTGAATTCATATTTTTTCATATTCATTACATAAATTTAAGAAAAAAATATATTACAAAAATGGTTATATGCCCAAAATAATTGAGTAAATATAAAAATATAAATTTCTAAAATTTTAATTTTTTCTTAAAAAATTTTAAAAAAAAATTGGCTCGTGGCCTGATTGGCCCAGCCCAACCTGGGACATATTTTTTTATCCCGAAGTTGAAATCGGGCTGGGACCCCGACTGAAGCAATTCCTGGCCCATCTCGACCCTTGTCCACCCTTAATTAGAGCTAGGTTTGAGAGTCCAGAAAGTGAGTGGAGTGAGGAGAATGTTAAGAAAATTGCTTAAGAGCTTAGAGTTTCAAAGGGGTTGCCATTGCCTTCTTTGAAACTCCGCATTATAGACATTTTTCGCAGAAACTGACCTCACCATTGTGCTCAAAATGTCGGAAAACATAGGATTGTAGAGTCTCTCTGCCATCTGACCATCCACACGCGGCCACGTGTCGCAGTCGGAGTACCACGCGCCTACCAGAGGTTGAAGGTGATGACATCAACTACCACGTTATCCTGACCTATCTATCAATGACAGCTCAACCATCTGTTGTCTGCCACATGTCATACATGCCACGTCAACCTAACCCAATCAGCTAAACTTTTCATATTTATAGTTTGACCTCTAAACTCTTTCCTATTTATATTTTTGCCCCTATGCTTTTTGTAATTGCACTTTTACCCTTATACCTTCCATAATTTCATTTTGACCTTTTATATTTTTCAAAAATTTCATTTTAGCCCTTAAATTTCCCCTAAATTACATTTTTCCCCTTAACTTCCCAAAATTTTATTTCTGCCCCTATACTTTTCTGAAATTACACTTTGACCTTATACTTTTAGAAATTGCACTTTTTCCCATGTACTAACATTGCAGCATAGCCACAAAATGCCTCCACAACATAGACCTGCACACGAAGCTAAGATTGAAGAATTAAGATGCCGAATTGAAGTGCTGCAAGGGATTATAAAACTCCAATGAGCTCAATTAGATGCACAACAAGAAGCAGGAGATGGTTCTTATGATAGTTCTTCCTCAACTAGTATTTGCTATCGACAAAAACTGACATTAAGCAACAATGACATCAAGGTGGAAATCCTTAACTTTGAAAGGAAGCTCCAGCTAGATGATTTTGTAGATTGGCTATAAATAGTGGAATGAGTATTTGAATTCAAGGAGGTACCTAAGGAACAAAAGGTCAAGATCGTGGCCATCAAGCTAAAAAAGCATGCATCAATATGGTGGGGAGAACTTTGTGGAAAAAGATAGGAATTAAGCTCCAATTCAACAGTGCTAGTCATCCTCAAACAAATAGACAAACTGAAGCCATAAATAAGGTCCTTGAAAATCATCTTCAAAGCTTTGTTGGGAAGAATTTGAAGCAGTGGGATCTTATTGTTGCTCGAGTTAAGTTTGCCTATAATAACTTCATCAACCAAGCCATGGGGAAGTGTCTGTTTGAAGTAGTTTATGGCATTCGTCCTCTCAGCTCTTTAGACTTGATCCCATCATCTAACAAGCAATACTATAGTGTAGACGCAGATCAAAGAGCCAAAGAAATCAAGAACCTGCATGAGCAAGTTTGAGACTAGATACAGAAGCAAAACTTGAAACTAAAGGCTCAGCGGGACAAGCATAGGAGGCCACAAAAATTTTAAAGTGGGGGATTCAATGTGGATCCATATGAGGAAGGAACAATTTCTAAAATAGCCAAATGCTAAGCTATCTCTTAGAGCTGACGGTCCGTTTAAAATTGGGTAGAAAATCAACAACAGTGCTTATAAAGTAGAGCTGTTTGGTGCCTTGGCATTTTAGCTACTTTCAATGTTGTTGATCTATCACCATATTGCGATGATGATGTTGATTTTGACTTGAGGGTGAGTCCCATCTGTAACACCATATATTTCTAGCTTGCTTCCTATCATTTCTAAGTTTCTCATGATGAATTGCACAAAAAGAAATGGAAAATGGCATTAAAATAATGCCTTATTTTACGTTGCGTCGCATATGAAAATTCCATTCAGTGTCACACAGACCATATGAGCTCATACATCACATTCTCATATTTAATTACATACATACAACTCATTTGCATCACCAAAGTTGGCTCACAACTCGTGGAATTCAAAGTGGAGCATCAAACTCACTATTATTTTCGGCCAAATTCTCAATTTTTCTGTCATAACTTCGGAAATGTCCAATTAATTCCAAAAAAATCCAATCCATGCAAATGATACCAATTTGGAAAGCTATGAATGTTAAATTTATGGTAAAAATAGACTCAGACCATAGCAAGCACGTTTAGCCACTGAAATTCAATGGAACAGTGACTCAAGTCGTGTTGCACTACTGTTACTGTTCCAGAAATTCAAAAATTCATATCTCTTAGCTCAGACCTCCAAATGAGGTGCTTCTAGTCGATACAAGTCACTGTGAATGCATAGTTTCTGCCTATAAAATTTCATAGCCATTGGACCACGTTTGCCCCTCGGATGACACAATTTCACAACTGACCAAATGAATAGTACTGGTGCAAATCTGAAATTCTGATACCAACTTTAAAAAATCATAGAAAATTCCACAAACCTCCAAATGACCTGATCTTTGGCTTCCCAAAAAGCTCTAGGCAAGATCTAGTTGCATACAAAATTTCAAGTCAAGAAGAGGTCATTTGGTCAGACTTTGCCATAGCTTAAGAATATGGCAATTTTGGTCCTCACAAAAGGAAAATTTAGTTCACATGAGCCATCCATTGTTCCACACACATTTGAGCAACTTAGAAAACATAAATATAGCACAAATATATCCCTCATAAGGTCTGAACCCTCATACAACTCAAATTCACCATGCCACTTCCATAAACATACATACACAAATGGGCTCCCAAGTGGTTAAAATACACAATTCTATTCATTAAACTCTATTCTTGATACATACACTAACTTTACATAGTTTTACACTTGTTCAAAGTGTTATGGCTCAAAAATAACATTTACATATCTACTTTGACATTCTAGACATCATAGTACATCAAAAATGGAAAGATTTGTCAAGAGATAGAGATTTAAGCTCCTTGGCTTCCATCCTTTGGATCTTGAACTCCACCTAGATCATATGAGATGAGAGAAAGGAGGGGGTGAGATTCATTGAATCTCAATAGCTCATACACCTATTCAAGCACATCTTCAAGGCATAAAACATGTCAAAGGTACAAGTATGCAATCAATCAATCTATGAAGTATTCATCTTTTACATTTTTGTGTCACAAACTTATGTCAAGCACAAGAATGAGTTCTAGGGACTTTTGGTTTAGCCTCACCCCATTTCTAGGACTTTTGGAATGCCTCACTCTTGGTTTTTGAGACTTTTGACTTAGCCTCACCCATCCAAGGGACTTTTGGCACTACCTCACCCTTATGAGCCATTTCCACCATTCAAAGACATTCAAGAAAGCATATTGGCACCAAAATAGCAACATAGCATCAAGTGGCATGTCTCAAACATATAAACATACACACAAGCATACAATGACACTATATGCAACAAGAAAATGCAATAAGAAAAGGTGGAGAGCTACCTTGGTGCAAATTCTAGCTTTACTTTGCTTGTTTCTTCTCCTTTTCGGTTCCACAAACACAAGGAGGCGGGGGTTGGATTTCCTTGGCCTATTCACAATAAACAACACTTAATTATACTCTTGGAACAAGTTATGACATCCAACTCACTCTTAAGGCTACACTTTGTTCTATTTGTCACAATATGGTTCCATTAAGGACCTAATGAAGCAACTACCATAATTAACATTCTTGGTTCCATTCTCTTGCCATATTTAGACCTCTTGAGCTCATTTAAGGTCCTTGAAGCCATCACACACTCACTTTCACAAACCTAGGTCCATGTTGCTTCATAAGGTTATATTATGGAAGCCATTGCCTCATCTCCCAACCTAAGACTTCTAAATTTTTTCCAATAGTTTCTCCCATCTTCTAACATCATATAAAGTCCCAAACCAAGGCTAGAACAATTTAAAACATCCTCTAGCCTAATGAACCTAGCTTGGCCAAAATATGCACCGTAATGGAGGTTCATGGACTTTGTGATTTTTCCTTGATGGGAGAGCCACTTGGGAGGCTTTCTAAAGGTCTTAGGAGCTCAAGGAAATATTCAAATAGCTAAAGAAACATTCACACAAAATCAGATTTTGTAAAACCCTAGAAAATACTATACTTTTCTAACTTGTTTTCTATTGGTTTTTCTTGGAATTTCTTGCCATATTGCATCTCCCCATGGCCTAAAACCCTTGTTCCCTCCTTGTATTTGGACAGAACATCCTCCCCTCTTTTGGTTCTATTCTTGGCTGAAATACACACAAAGGGAGGGGGAAGAGAAGATGCAACAAAAAGCAAAGATTACCTAGGGTTCAAGTGAGCTTTCAAGTGTCTTTCTCCTTCATTCTCTTCTCCTTAGCAAATTCAAAATTCTCTCCTTAGTTCTGGGTCCAAAACAGAACTAAATCATTCAAAAAAATCCATGGAAAGAAAGGAGGAAGAGAAGAGAACAAGATTGGAGGAAGATGGAACAAGAAATTTTATGAAATTACCTAGTTTCTCCTTGGCTTTCTTCCTCTTTTTCTCCTCCCTTTGGTGTGCCTAAGAGAGATGAATATTTTCTATATTTTGGGCAGAATGGGTTGTGCTCATTAAAGAGGAGAAGAAGGGAGAAAAGTGTGGAACTCTTTAGAACATTCAAGAAACCATAAATTCCAATTTTGCCCTTCCATAATGGCAATTTCATTTCGACTTGGTTTTAGCTCCTTTTTAAGACTGTCTTTTCCATCATAAAATTTAGATTCCCAATTTAATAAAATGCCTTTGGAATCACTCAAATCGAGCTAAAACCTTCCCGAACGAATCGGTTAAAGTTCGGGTCAACTGACGTTAGAAAGAGTACACTGGAAGAGCTTTACCGGTCCCGGGGCTTCCCATGATTTTTGGGGCCTCTGAGAACCTTGGGCAACTCAAAATTTCCATTTAAAAAGCCTCCTAGGTGTTTTTCCAAAATTACACTTATTTACAAAAATGTCACTGGCCTTTCGACAAATTTTTTGAATCGTTCGGACCCCAGTTTTGGGGAACTCAAGGCTCAAATCCTCATTTTCTATTATTTAAAATTTTATTCAAATTTTATTTAGCCTTGAATCACTCATCTCAGGGGACTTGCTTTTCAAATTGGCTCGTTCCAGTGATTGTACAACGTACCGGGCGTTACATTTCTACCCCTCTTAAAATAAATTTCGTCCTCAAAATTTAAATATGTACCTCAGGGAAATAGCTCTAGATACTTTCGTTTCATGTCATCTTCTATTTCCTAGGTTGCCTCCTCAGATGTCAGGCCCTTCCAGACCACTTTCACCAAAGGGATGCACTTGTTTCTCAGTTGTTTCAACTTGGCATCCACAATCCTCTCTGGCCTTACTACATAGGAAAGATTTTCCTGTAATTGAATATGCTCATATTTTATGACATGTGAGGGGTTTGGTAAGTACTTCTTTAATTGGGAGACGTGAAAAACATTATGGATTTGGGCTAGGTTTGGAGGTAGGGTTATCTGGTAGGCCACGGGTCCGATTTTCTCAAGAATTTTAAATGGACCAATACACTTAGGACTGAGCTTCTTTACCCTCATAGACTGACCTATCCCAGTCACTGGAGACACTCAGATGAATACATGGTCTTCAATCTCAAACTCTAACGGCCTTCTTCTCTGATCGGCATAACTTTTCTGCCTACTCTGAGCCGTAAGGAGTTTCTTTCTAATCAGTTCTATCTGTTGGGTGGTTTGGTCAACTATCTCAGGCCCCATTAAGCTCCTCTCACCTAGCTCAACCCAACATAATAGAGATCTACACTTTCTCCCATAGAGAGCCTCATAAGGGGCCATCTGAATACTAAAATAATAACTGTTATTGTGTGCAAATTCAGCTAATGGCAAATATGCATCCCAGTTACCCCTCATCTCTAACACATATACCCTCAGCATATCCTCTAAGGTCTGGATGGTCCTCTCAGTCTGACCATCAGTCTGGGGGTGGTAAACAGTGCTAAATCACAACCTGGTCCCTAAGGCATGCTGTAACGACCTCCAAAAGTTTGATGTGAACCTGGGGTCCCTATAAGATATTATGCTGCTGGGTACTCCATGAAGTCACACTATCTCAGGTATATATAACTGGGCTAATCTATCTAATAAGTAAGTAGCCCTAATCGCTAAGAAATGTGCAGACTTCGTCAATCTATCCACAACTACCCAGGTAGCATCGTGTTCAGAGAATGTCCTGGGTAACCCCATAACGAAATCTATAGCTAGACTATCCCATTTCCACTCGGGGATATCTAGGGGTTGCAGCAACCCATCGGGTCTCTGATGTTCTATCTTGACCCTCTGGCACACTAAACATCTCGCCATGTAATCTGTGACATCATTCTTCATTCCTGGCTACCAGAAGATTCTTTTTAGATCCTGATACATCTTGGTGGCACCTGGGTGGATAGTATATTTACTCTTATGTGCCTTTTCTAGAATTTTTTCTCTCAACTCATTGCTACTAGGTACACAGATTCTATCTCGGTATACTATCACACCATCCTCAGATATCCCAAAATTTGAGGTCCTATCCTGGGAGATTTCGCTCTTAATCTGTTTCAAGAATTCATCCTCTCTTTGGGCATCTAAGATTTGAACTCTCAACTCATTCTCAATCCAGGTCTCACTAAAAAATAGTTTGCCTTATACCAGCTGGCAAGAGAGGTTCAGATTTCTAAATTTTTCTAGGAGCTCCTGCTCCCTGATCATCATATGGGCAGCGTGGATGGATTTCCTACTTAGGGCATTGGCCACCACATTAGCCTTCCCCGGATGGTATTTCAATATATAATCATAATCTTTCAGGAGCTCTATCCATCTCCTTTGTCTTATATTGAGTTCCTTCTGATCAAATAGGTATTTCAGACTTTTGTGGTCACTATAAATCTCTATAGTCGCACCATACAAATAGTGCCTCCAAATCTTAAGAGCAAATACTACTGCAGCTAATTCTAAGTCATATGTGGGATAATTCTCCTCATGAGGCCTCAGCTGCCTAGAGGCATATGCCACTACCCTACCCTACTGCATCAATACACATCCTAACCCTTTCCTTAAGGCATCACTATATACCACAAATGGTAAAGTAGGGTCAGGAATGACTAGCACAGGGGCAGTGGTCAATCGGAGTTTCAACTCCTGGAAACTCTTCTCACATTTCTCATCCCACACAAAGGGTGTATCCTTCCGAGTCAGCCTCGTAAGTGGCAAGGCCATCTAAGAAAAGCCCTGAATGAATTGTCGATAATATCCTGCCAAACCAAGGAAACTTCTAACCTCAGTGATCGTCCTAGGCCTATCCTACTATAACACAGCCTTAACTTTATAGGGATCTACTGCGACCCCATCTCGTGAAATCACATGACCTAAGAATTTCACCTTGGTTAGCCAAAACTCACATTTACTCAGTTTGGCATATAATTTCTTCTCTTTCAGAATCTCTAGGGCTAATCTTAAATGCCTCTCATGCTTCTCAAAACATCTAAAGTACATTAAGATATCATCAATAAAGACCACAACAAATTTATCTAGATACGGTCTGAAGACCCTGTTCATGTAGTCCATGAATACCGCGGGCGCATTCGTCAGCCCGAATGGCATCACGAGGAACTCATAATGTCCATATCTAATCTTGAAGGCCGTCCTTGGGACGTCTTCAGCTTTCACTCTCAGCTGGTGATATTCAGATCTAAGGCCTATCTTGGAAAAGATAGATGCCCCAGCTAACTAATCTAACAAGTCATCTATCATAGGGAGAGGATACTTATTCTTGATGGTAACCTTATTCAATTCTCTATAATCTATACACAATCTCAAGCTACCATCTTTCTTTTTCACGAACAACACTGGAGCTCCCCAGGGTGACACACTAAGGCATATGAACCCTTTTTCTAATAGCTCATTTATCTACTTTTTCAATTTAGCAAGCTCGGTGGGAGCCATCCTGTACGGAGCCTTGGATACTGGTCCAGCCCCAGGCACTATCTCTATGGGGAACTCTATCTCTCTCTCAGGTGGTAGGCCACTAAAATCAAAATCTTTAGGGAAAACCTCCGAGAATTCCTTAATGATTGGGATCTCCTTTATCCCTTCTTCTACCTGACCTATATAGAGAAAAAGACTAGAAACCCCTGATACCCCTGCTCTAAGTATCTCTTAGCCTGGCAATAGTCATGAAAGATAGCTCGGTTCCTATTCTAGGTATGGTCCCACAATAAGGTATAGATACAGTGTGGTGTTCACAATCAAGGACAGCATTATTGGCAGTCATCCAGTTCATACCCACAATCAAATTAATGTCATGGAATGGCATACAAATCAAGTCGATGGTAGTATGACAATGATTAAACTGGACAGTGACATTCAAACAAGTATGGAAAGTAATAACGTGGCCTCCAGTGGGTGTGGTGATAGATAAATCAAATGGTAGAGTACTAATGGCTAGACCCAAACGTCTCACATAGTCATAAGATATAAACGAGTAACTAGCACCCGAATCAAACATAGCAATCATAGGAAAATCATTCATTATGAGCTATCACGAATAAGACTGGGAAATGCACTAGCTTCCTGCTGAGAAAAGGCAAACACCCTGCCCTGGGTCTATGGCCTGGGAGGAGGCAGTCTAAGCGGAGGCGCTAAATATGCCTGAGAGCAGTTTCTGGCATTATGCCCTTGCTTCCCACACTTGTAGCAAATCACTGTGGATTGTGGGGCGAGGGATGATTGATTCCTCGAGGGTTGTACCTTCTTTCTTTTCATTGGCCTCCTGTTCCACAGCACCTTGCTCTTCCTTTTGCTAAAAGGTGCAGAACTAGCTCCTTCCTCTGGTCTCGGTCTCTTTAACTCCAGGGTTCTTCTTTGTCCAGATGCCATGACAGTAGGCATAATCTCTCTCAAATTATTCTCAATTACCCTGTTAATCTATACGATAGCATTGAAGTTTCAGATTTTGTGTGGAGTCACTCTATCTCTGACCTGGGGTTTCAACCCGAGCTCAAATTGTTCACACCTCCAGGGCTCATCATCATACTTCTGAAGGTACGAAGAATACCGAGACAATTCTATAAATCTTGCCACCTATTAGTCTATAGTCATGTCATCTGTCTACTTCAATCCCATAAATTGTACCTCTTTTTGTTTCCTCACAGAATTAGGGAAATACTTCTCATAAAATTATACTAAGAAATTTTCCCAAGTCATCTGTAAATTCCTAGCCTCCATTAAGGGCCTTGCACCGAGCCACCAATTATCAGCTTCTTTTCGTAACATAAAAGTAGCTAGTTGAACTTTTTGTTCTGAGGTGCAATCCATCATTGTGAAGATTTTCTCTATCTCCCTCACCCAGGCCTCTGCCTTGTCTGTATCTAGCTCTCCGTCAAACACAAGCGGGTTGTTCTTTCTGAATTGATTCAATTATTTTTGGATAGATGGCGGAGCCTGAACTAGTTCCTAAGGAGGTAGGGGTGGAGCACTGGAAGTGGAAGGCTGGGGGGCACCAGAGGTGGATGGCTGAGGCAGAGGCAGTGGAGGGGCCTCTCTTCTAGCTTCTTCTTGCCTAGCCAGGGCTCCCTACAGCTGCGTAATCATCTCATGCTGCTGCTGGATCATATAGTGTTGTTGGGCTATGACATTCTCAAATTGGTCAATCTGCTCCTTAATAGCCCGCACTGGATCCTTAGGCTCAACCTCAAGTTCTCAAGGTGGTCTGCCTCGGCCTCTTCGAGTCTCAACCATCTTTATTGAAAAGAAAAACCATAACTTTTAGCCCACAACATGATTTTTAACACACATACATAGATATTCCACCCGAAAACAAGCCAAATATACCATCCAAGAATCAAATGTCGAGCAAACGTGCCTGAACCTTTGCTCTGATATCATAAAATGTAACACCATATATTTCTAGCTTGCTTCTTATCATTTCTAAGTTTCCCATGATGAATTGCACAAAAAGAAATGGAAAATGGCATTAAAATAATGCCTTATTTCGCGTTACGTCGCATATGAAAATTCCATTCGGTGTAACGCAGACCATATGAGCTCATACATCACATTATAATATTTAATTACATACATACAACTCATTTGCATCACCAAAGTTGGCCCACAACTTATGGAATTCAAAGGGGAGCATCAAACTCACACTATTATTTTCGGCCAAATTCTCAGTTTTTCTATCACAATTTCGGAAATGTCCAATTAATTCCAAAAAAATCCAATCCATGCAAATGATACCAATTTGGAAATTTATGAAGGTTAAATTTATGGTAAAAATAGACTCAAACCATAGCAAGCAAGTTTAGCCACTGAAATTCAATGGAACAGTGACTCAAGTCATGCTGCACTACTGTTGCTATTCCAAAAATTCAAAAATTCATATCTCTTAGCTCAGACCTCCAAATGAGGTGCTTCTAGTTGCTACAAGTCACTATGAATTTATAGTCTCTGCCTATAAAATTTCGTAGCCATTGGACTACGTTTGTCCCTCGGATGACACAATTTCACAACTGATCAAATGAACAGTACTGGTGCAAATCCAAAATTCTGATACCAATTTTGAAAAATCATAGAAAATTCCACAGACCTCTAAATGACCTGATCTTTGGTTTCCCAAAAATATCTAGGCAAGATCTAGTTGCATGAAAATTTTCAAGTCAAGAAGAGGTCATTTGGTCGGACTTTGCCATAGCTCAAGAATATGGCAATTTTGGTCCTCACAAGAGGCAAATTTGGTTCACATGAGCCATCCATTGTTTCACACACATTTGAGCAACTTAGAAAGCATAAATATAGCACAAATATGTCCCTCATAAGGTCTGAACCCTCATACAACTCAAATTCACTATGCCACTTCCATAAACATATATACACAAATGGGCTCCCAAGTGGTCAAAATACACAATTCTATTCATTAAACTCTATTCTTGATACATGCACTAACTTTACATAGTTTTACACTTGTTCAAAGTGTCATGGCTCAAAAATAACATTTACATATCTACTTTGACATTCTAGACATCATAGTACATCAAAAATGGAAAGATTTGCTAAGAGATAGAGATTTAAGCTCCTTGGCTTCCATCCTTTGGATCTTGAACTCCACCTAGATCATATGAGATGAGAGAAAGGAGGGAGTGAGATTTATTGAATCTCAATAGCTCATAGACCTATTCAAGTACATCTTCAAGGCATAAAACATGTCGAAGGTACAAGTATGCAATCAATCAATCTATGAAGCATTCATCTTTCACATTTTTGTGTCACAAACTCATGCCAAGCACAAGAATGAGTTCTAGGGACTTTTGGTTTGGCCTCACCCCATTTCTAGGACTTTTGGATTGCCTCACTCTTGGTTCTTAGGACTTTTGACTTAGCCTCACCCATTCAAGGTACTTTTAGCCTTGTTTCACCCATGTCATGAGACTTTTGGCATCTCCTCACCCACATTAAGGGACTTTTGGCACTACCTCACCCTTATGAGCCATTTCCACCATTCAAAGACATTCAAGAAAGCATATTGGCACCAAAATAGCAACATAGCATCAATTGGCATGTCTCAAACATATAAACATACACACAAGCACACAATGACACCATATGCAACAAGAAAATGAAACAAGAAAAGGTGGAGAGCTACCTTGGTGTAAATTCTAGCTTTACTTTTCTTGTTTCTTCTCCTTTTTGGTTCCACAAATATAAGGAGGTGACGTTGGATTTCTTTGGCCTATTCATAATAAACAACACTTAATTATACTCTTGGAACAAGTTATGACATCCAACTCACTCTTAAGACTATACTTTGTTCTATTTGTCACAATATGGTTCCATTAAGGACCTAATGAAACAACTACCATAATTAACATTCTTGGTTCTATTCTCTTGCCATATTTAGACCTCTTGACCTCATTTAAGGTCCTTGAAGCCATCACACACTCACTTTCACAAACCTAGATCCATGTTGCTTCATAAAGTTATATTATGGAAGTCATTGCCTCATCTCACAACCTAAGGCTTTTAAATTTTTTCCAATAGTTTCTCCCATCTTCTAACATCATATAAAGTCCCAAACCAAGGCTAGAACAATTTAAAACATCCCCTAGCCTAATGAACCTAGCTTGGCCAAAATATACACCATAATGGAGGTTCATGGACTTTGTGATTTTTCCTTGATGGGAGAGCCACTTTGGAGGCTTTCTAAAGGTCTTAAGAGCTCAAGGAAACATTTAAATAGCCAAGGAAACATTCACACAAAATCAGATTTTGTAAAACCCTAGAAAACACTACACTTTTCTAACTCGTTTTCTATTGGTTTTTCTTGGAATTTCTTGCCATATTGCATCTCCCCATGGCCTAAAACCCTTGTTCCCTCCTTGTATTTGGATAGAACATCCTCCCCTCCTTTGGTTCTGTTCTTGGGTGAAATACATACAAAGGGAAGGGGAAGAGAAGATGCAACAAAAAGCAAAGATTACCTAATGTTCAAGTGAGCTTTCAAGTGTCCTTCTCCTTCATTCTCTTCTCCTTAGCATATTTGAAATTCTATCCTTAGGTCTGGGTCCAAAATAGAACTAAATCATTCAAAAAAATCCATGGAAAGAAAGGAGGAAGAGAGGAGAACAAGATTGGAGGAAAATGGAGCAAGAAATTTCATGAAATTACCTAGTTTCTCCTTGGCTTTCTTCCTCTTTTTCTCCTCCCTTTGGTGTGCCTAAGAGAGCTGAAGATTTTCTGTATTTTGGGTAGAATGGGCCATGCTCATCAAAGAGGAGAAGAAGGGAGAAAAGTGTGGAACTCTTTAGAACATTCAAGAAACCATAAATTCCAATTTTGCCCTTCTATAATGGCAATTTTGTTTCAGCTTCATTTTAGCTCCTTTTTTAGAACCATCTTTTTCATCATAAAATTTAGGTTCCCAATTTAATAAATGCCTTTCGAATCACTCAAATCAGAGCTAAAACTTTCCCGAATGAATCGGTCAAAGTTCGGGTCAACTGACATTGGAAAGAGTACATTGGAGGGGCTTTACCGGTCCCGGAGCTTCCCATGGTTTTTAGGACCTCTGAGAACCTTGGGCAACTCAAAATTTCCATTTAAAAAGTCCTCCTAGGTGTTTTTCCAAAATTACACTTATTTACGAAAATGCCACTAGCCTTTTGGCAAATTTTTCGAATCGCTTCGACCCCAGTTTTGGGCAACTCAAAGCTCAAATCCTCATTTTCTATTATTTAAAATTTTATTCAAATTTTATTTAGCCTTGAATCACTCATCTCAGGGGACTTGCTTTTCAAATCGGCCCGTTCCAGTTATTGTACAACGTACCGGGCGTTACATCGTCCAACCTGGGGAAGATGAATGGAAGAACAGCCAATTGATGAGTCGCCAATTATTTTCCTCATAATGCTCATTGATGCTGTTGTAACCCCTGTAACTCCTATATGCTAATCATGACCATCTTGTAACCTCTGTAACTCTTCCCTAAGTTTAAATGCGTTACCCTACCCCATGATTAGTATAAACGGGACATTCTTACACTGTATTGGCATTAGAGGGAATAGGAATCACAGAATTTTCAAAGTTGAATGTTTCTCTTTAGTTTCTGAACCAACCCTTCACTAAGCCAGTTTTGTAGAAAAACCCAAAATCTTGCTACATCTCAAGCCATAAGGTAACAAATTTCTTTCATGTTTGCTTTAAGTTAATTTATCACCATATTTACTCCTAAAAAAGAAAATATAATAGTAAAAAGGAAAAGTTTCTATCTTTTCCTAAAATGTCAAGCAAATCACATATTTAGGATGGAAAACATGGTGTCCCTTGTAACATCTGATTCCTCTGTAAATGTGAGAAACGCAATATCCAGTTTTTCTGTAAATGTATAAAATGCACCGGATATAAAAGGAAGTCTCCCATATAGAATGATTTGAGGTTTAATAAAATTAGAGTAATAATCTAGATCTCAAATAATGAGGATCCAAGGTCAGAGGTACCCTAAAAAACGGAGCCAAAATAATCAGATGAAATTCAACAAAGATACAGTGGCATTTTTGTAATTTCAAGCACTTTTTAGAAAATTCAAAAGAAGGACTTTTAAATACAAAAAAATGAGTTTTTCAGGATTTTTTAGAGGCCCTAAAAATTATAAGAACCCCTAGAATAGTTTTAAACCCCTTCAGTTTACATTTAGAACATCAGTTACCCCCAAAACTTTGACCGGTTCATTCAGAAAGGTTTTAAATTCAAATTGGATAAAACCAAAGACATTTTATGAATTAGAGGACTTAAATTTTATGATGGAAAAGACGGTTCTTAAAAAGCAATTAAAATGAGCTTAAATGAAGCAAACAGGCGCATAGAGACAAAATGGTCATTTTGAAAAAAAGTGTAAAGGAGGCTTCTTAAGTAAGATTACAACTCATCACCTTCTCCAAGCTTCCATTTTTAGCAATTTGAGTAGCCATGGCATGGCATTAAGAAGGGAGAGATAGAAGAAGTTTAAGCTTCCGTTTAGCTAAATAAACGGCCTCGTTTCATCTGGTGCCAGTTAAGAAAGTTATTCCTCTCTCTAAGAGCTCTCTACTAGTGTTTTTCTTTTTTTGAAAACTTGAAGATTTAGTCTGACCTAACCCAAAAAGAAACTCTTTTCAAGAAACTAGTCGGTGGAAAATAATCTACGAGAAGAGAGCTGTACTTTAAGGTAAGACTTTACTTGAAACACTTACAAAATCTTGTATTTCCAAACTATTTAAGCTTTGATCTAGAGAGAGAAAGTGAGAAGGAGAGTTTTTCTTTATGTGTTCTTGATGGAACCAAGGGTTATGGAGTGTGAGGATTAAGAATATACAACTAGAATTGAAAATAGAGCTTTAGAATGTAAGTTATAGAATTTAGGGATTTGGTTGCACCTAGGCTAAGATGAAGCTTCTTAATAGTAATTTAAGTTGTCTATGAGTATATATGAGTTCTCAAGACATCTAGAAAGCTTCACAAGTGCCAATTCCCTAAAAGAAAGCAAGCAAACTCCATGGATGCATAATGCTCTTCATGTCTCAGCCTAACCCACTTCATGCACCTAGAGAGTATTTTAATTTGTTCTAAACCTAGAATGAGATTAAATATGATAGAAGAACATTAGTGGAAGCTCTGAAAAGAATTTAAAAGTCATGGAATGTGAGATGGAGGGGGTAGACTCCACAATATGACATTATGAAGCAACTTATAGCTAGGCTCCTTAAAATGAATATGTGGTGACTCCAAGGAATCTGAAGGGAATCAAGAGATTTAGAATGAATGAGAAATGGGAGCCAAGACCATGAACTCTCCTAGTTGCTTTATAAGGTCTTATATGGAAGCATAATGGAGCCATAGAACAAAGTAGCTTTATATAGAGTGTGCATGATGCCAAGGCTTGTTTCCATAAGTGATATATGTCTCTGGTGATATGTTTAGGCCAAGATAACTTAGTGCCTCCAAACTTCAAGGCTTGGCTAAAAAGAAGGGGGAAATTTTCAAAGGAAAAGTATAGGACATTGGCTCCAAGGTAGCTCTCTCTTCTTTCTCTCATGCATAGTTGGGT